>PVIR01003315.1:0-90074 GCA_004026965.1 Petromus typicus | reverse complement strand
CCATGAATTACACACTCTAGATTCAGCCACCTCTGAGAAAGCGTGAGGCTTGGAGGGACATCTAATCACAAGGCAAAATAGACTGTAAACTAAAGTTCTTCCATTGCTGTTAACATTATGCCCTTAACTCTTGTCCTGATATTGGCATGTAATGTTTTATGCTCTCTTTGAGTTCTTACGCTGATAATTTTCTTTCTCCTTTTTTTTTTTTTTTTGTTTAAGCTGCCTAATCATGTTTCGATTTTACTGATTTTTTTTTTGCTAAGAACGAGTGTTTGGTTTGCTTGAACTTCTTTATTTTTCTGTTTCCTGTTTTGATTTTTAAATTTTTTATTGCTTTGGATTGCTGTCTTTTATACTTCTTAAAGCTAGAGATTAGATTACTGAGACCTATCTTCTTTACTAGTGCAGCCATTTAAACTATATTTTTTCCTTGGTAGCTATGTTTCTTTCGTCCCATTGGATTTTGTGAGTTTAATTCTCAAATAATTGTGGTTCTCTGATTATCTTGTTCTTGATGTATGTCCATATTGGTCTTTGAACATATACTATCTGTCTTGCATCTTCTCAAAATTACCAATATTTGAAAGTTCTTCTTGTGTGTTATCCTAATGAATGCGCTGGCTAAGGGTAGTGTCCTAGAAATGTTAACTCAGGTGGTCATAGTGGGATTCAGATTTTCTGTGTCTTTTTTCATTTTTAGCTAACTATATCAGTTACCAAGATAGATGTCAAAATCTGTAACTGTCCTTGTATGATTGTGTATTTCTTGATGTTACTGATCACATATATGACTTAATTTCCTAGTTAACATTCTATTGATCTTCTTTATAATCCATTTTGTTTTGACATTTCTTTTGTCTGATACTAATATGACCAATGTGGCTTCCTTACCGTTACCATAACTCCCTCTGCTTACTTTGAATCTATTTGTATCTTTAAATTTTCTTTCTCTTGGTAGTGTGTATTTTGTGGGCTGCTTTGATTCTTTCCTGAGGGAGTGTGGTTTGTGGACCAGTTAGGGATGTGGGGATACAGACTTGGGGGCCATCCCATGTGTCTCTTCTTCTTCGGGGATTCCTCAAATGTTTTTGTTGTTTGTAGCTCCTTCGTTTTGCTTAATTCTCAAAGACAGAAAGACTGAGTTTTCCAGGAGGGCCCTTGTCCTTGTTCCTGTCTCCTCACTTGGTGCGCTGCTCTCAGCCCCTCACCCAGGCTGTAGCTCTTCCGAGCTCCTCCTTCCATTTCCTGCAATGGAAACCCTGCTTCTCAACAGCCTCCCAAAGGCTGCACACTTTCCACGTCCTTCACAGGCTGGTTCTTCATCTAAGGGGAGGAGAAGGAGCTCACGAGACAGTTTTGTATTTATTTTGTTCAAGGAGGGTCTTATCAGTGTTTTAAATTACAGTATTATCTTGGTTCTGTTCTGTTTTCAAACAATTCCTTTCTCAAACAGGAATGTTAGACAAGATTTTTTTTTTTAAGGTTTTTTGAGACAGGGTCTCGCTTTGTGGTTCAGGCTGGCCCTAAGCTCAGCCTCAAACTCACATCACAGCAGTCCTCCTGCCTCTGCCTCCCGAGTGCTGGGATGACAGGGGTGAGCCACCACGCCCAGCACTGTGGTATGTGGTACTGATTGCTGCTGGGCGTGAGTCTCCACACCCAGTATTGTATGTGGTTACCCAGATGGAACTCTGGTCCTTGCACTTGCAAGACAAGCGCCCGGAGCCACTGAGCTAAATTCCCGGCCCAAGACAAGATTTTGCTAGTGTTCACAAACTCCACAGTGGGTGACAAAAACACAATTGCAACCCTCTTCCTCACATAAACACAAACACAACCATCTTCGCCAGAGTCATAAAACCACTTAAATTCATGAACTGAAGCACCACTGCATTTGCGTATTAGTAAATCATGTTAATACTTCAGATTTTTTGGATAGGCATTGTAGGTAAGTGAATGTTGTCTTAGTGATGTCTTTATGTCCAAGGTGAAATCCACTGATAGCGGCCTCTTCTTTATTAAATGCTTCGATGACACCATTCATGGCTTCAGGGTTCCCAAGAACAGCCTTCAGCAGTCACGGGAGGTAACTATCTGGATTCATTTCTCTCTCCTGAAACTTAAAAGACATTTCAAGACATGAGAAATATAACATAGGTTCAGTATTAACACTTATTGTAAGATCTTGTTGACTGTACTTTTGGAAACAATTATATGAAGCATTTAAAATTTGGCTTATAAGTTCTATTTTCTGTTCACAATTTGGTTTTGATTTTAATTCTTTGAATATGAAGGATCCCTGCTGACTTTGGGAAGAAAGGCTAAATAGTAATTTAGTCTACCCCTTAATTTTTAAGTGAGGAAATTGAAGATATAGGATGGAAGTCCTTTTCCAAGGCCAGGCAGTTTCTAAGTCACAGAACCTAGACTACAGTCCAGCAGTTCTGATACTAATTACAGTGCAGTCTACTTCTATGATCACAAATATAGCAGTAAGGAAATTGAGATTCACTTGATCAAAATTGATGATGTAGTGGTTTAATGAAGAAACTGTATTCCTTCAAATCAAAGCAGTATTCTTACACTAACTGCCCAAAATAGGTTTTTTATTTTTTGTTTTTAAAAAAAGAAAAGACCATTTGTGAATTTTTATTGTTGTTGTTGTTGTTGAGACAGGGTCTCACTTTGTAGTACAGTTTGGCCCTGAGCTTACTATGTATCCCGGGCAAGCCTCAAACTCACAGAGATCCTCCTGCCTCTGCCTCCCAAGTGCTGGGATTACACTCATGAGCCACCATGCGCAGAATGTGGTGTGATACTGATTGCTGGTGGGCATGAGTCACCATGCCCAGCATTGTTGTACGTGGTTACTGGGATCACACCCAGGCCCTTATGCTTACAAGGCGGGTGCTGAACCACTGAGCTAAATCCCTAGCCCTGTGAAATAATTTTTAAAAAGTCTAGGACCAGGGAGTTAGTTCAGTGGTTCCTGCGCCTGTCTTGCAGGCGCAAGGGCCTGGGTTTGATTCCCGGTAACCACATAACAATACTGGGTGTGGAGACTCATGCCCAGCAGCAGCCAGTACCACATACCACAGTGCTGGGCGTGGTGGCTCACACCTGTAATCCCAGCACTCGGGAGGCAGAGGCAGGAGGATTGCTGTGATGTGAGTTGCAGGCTGAGCTCAGGGCCAGCCTGAACCACGAAGTGAGACCCTGTCTCAAAAAACCTAAAAAAAAAAAAAGTTTAAACACTAGGAAATTGTTGGCTGTTTTAAAGTGGGCTTAGGTTCTTTTGATTATAATTTGATCACAAGCTAATAAAATTGTGTATGGATCCATTATTATGTAATAACTTTTTCAACAGTGTTAGTCTGTCATTTTAAGTGAACAGTTTTAATTCCTTAATTTCTATAATCCATTTGATTATTCAAAATACATAAATTTATTGCTGATATGTTAAAAAGTAGTGGGAAAATTTTTTATGTAGAGCTGTTACAGACAAGAGAACTGTATAATTATTTCATTGTAGTTGTTGGGTTTTGTTTATTTGTTTGTTTGAGACAGGGTCTTGTTGTGTAGCTCAGGCTGGCCTTGAACTCTCAGTGATCTTCCTGCTGCAGTCTCCCAAGGGCTGGGATCACAGGTGTGCTACAGCAGGCCTGGCAGTTGTGCTTGTTTCTTAATCGGGTGGGGAGGTATAAAATTTATTTCCTCTATTGTAAATTTTATGATTTATATATCATTGTTGTATTGTCTCTTTGGAGTAAAAATGCTTTCCACTTTTGTTCAAATCCTTGGATTATCTCAGAACTGGCTGGAAGCAATCGAGGAGCACTCTGCTTATAGCACCCACTATTGTACCCAGGACCAGGTGACTGACGATGAGGAGGAAGATGCAGTTTCTGCTGTGGAGTTGAAGGAGTCCTTACAGGTTAATCGAACATACTCTGATTTTCATTTCTAACTCTGTCACATAGGTTATTTTGTTAAGAGAAACAAGAATTATTTTATTAAGAGATGAGATTTTGAAATTGATTTCTCCCCACAGTGACATAGTATTGCTGTTTGCCTCCTCGTGTTCCAGTGGTATTTTTGGTGTCTCTGGCAGTACTATAGACTGTCTCTGAAGTCAGGCTCTCCGGTCGGGACTTGTGCCCACATGTGTCGCTCCCTGGGGTGTCCTTCACATTGCAGAAGCAGTTGTCCTATTTAAAAACTGCTACCAGTAGGGGGAGCAAGCATAGTTTGACCTACTGCCCTTTATGACTTCACCACATATTTCAGAATTTAAATAATGTAGCCATAGTGACACATTTCCTGGCCAGTAGTTTTGTTTAAAAGCACTGTAGAAACCTATAATTTTATTGCTTAGAGGTAAAGTGTTAGAAGGGAATGGAGAGGCCCTGATCTGAGGTGGCATGGATGTCTTATTATTCACTGAGGAGTGTCAGCAAATGTAATTGACGTGAATTGACATGAAATAGGTATTTTTTTTTTTTTTTACTGGGTGGAAGACCATCAGTTTCTGGCTATAACTTTGAAATGCACTTTCTTTATCGGAGAATGGGAATTGGATTCGGAAGGTAGAACCACAAATGAGAATTTTAATGTAAATAATTACTTCGGAGCATATTGGTTATTTGTGGTATGTAAATGTTTCTGAATCAAGAACTCTATAGAAGTTTCCTACTGTCCACAGAGTTTTGTTAATTTGCGGCTCCTATCAGTGAACTGTGCAAAAGTAATATCTACTAGAGCATTTAGAATAATACTAAAACTGGGAAAATGGAGGCTTAAATACATATAGTGAAACAAGTATGACTGTGTTAAATGCTTTAAAATTTAGTTGATATTCCCTAAGAGAAAATGAGTCCTTTCCTTTGTGTCTTCTCAATATGAGGTGGATGATAAGACCTGGAAAGATTCTTAAAGCATACCAGTATATTTCCAGGATTTTATGGTATTTTCAGACCTTTTGAATGAAAGCAACAAAATAAGGATACAGATTTGTTCATATATACTGTGTATCTTTTTCTTTCCATTGCTCTGATCAGATGGCATTCATGCTAACTTGTATACTATAAAACTTCCCTAAAGAAAGATTTCTTCTTGAGCAATGTTTTTAAATTTTTAACTGTTAGTAACTTCAGCTATATCTTGTACTTTATTCTTTATTTGAATAGTATGTTCATACATTAACTTTAAAGCCATGAAGTTGTTGCCTCTAATATTTACAGTCTGTGAAGCCAGTGAGTATTTCAGTCACTGCTAAGTGCTTTCAAGTTTTGCAAGCTGTCAGTAGCTCTGTCCGATGGCTTTGAATGGTACCTCTGTGAGTCCTTATTCTGTCTCAGCATCCGCAGGCTGGTTACAAATAGGAAAACCTGGAATGAGCTTTGAAGTGTGTTGAATTATAGCTTGGGGTGGGTGGGCTCCAGGCTGCCTTTGATGTTTCAAAGGACATTTAGGGCCCAGTTTGCGAAGCAGATCTGTTGTTGGTGTCTGTGGACATTTTAAGGGATCAGGTGCTTTAGGATTGGTATACTCTGTAATCATCTGAATTAACTAAAAAATTGATTTCTTTTTCTTAATATACCTTTGGATTGGGGAGTAGGCTTACATGAATTTGAGGAGAAAAAGTGAGAACGTTTCATAACATTTTTGATCTCAGTTCACTTCCCTACAAACTGTGGCCCTTCAAAAATTGAAAACATGTTTTTTGAGCCCTGTTAACTGCCTTCAGATTAGGTCTCCAGGGAGAAAAGTATAAGACAGGTCTTAGAAATACTGGCTTCATGGTGTTGTCTTAATAACCTCTTAAAAATGTTTCTGGAAAAAAAAAAAAAACTGGGAACGTTGAGCCATAGTATTTGTGTAGAAGTACACTGTCCAATAGGAATGTCCTGTTGGAATGCTCCTAACCACTTATGGCTATTGACAAGTAAATTAATTAAACTGAAAATTCAGCCCCTTATTTTAACTAATTGCATCGCCGATCCTCAGCAGCACATGTGACTGTCACACTGGGCCTACACATAGAATGTTTCTCTCGTCATGGGAAGTTCTAGTGAGCCGCTCCGGAATGTGCTGTTACATGCGTGAGATGACACTAGCAGAGCGGGAGTTGTATGTGGTGAGAGCGTCTCATTCCATAGCAGTGATGGTGAACTTTTTAGAGGTGCATGCCCAAACTGCAACCCACTTATTTATCACCAAGTGCCAGCACTGCTGTTACACCTGAATGCTCGGCTGCTGGGGCGATGTGAGGCCGACTCGGCTTGTGTGCCGCCAGTGAGGGGTCTGCTTGCCCCCTGCACACGTGTGCCGCAGGTTGGCACCACTGATGTGTAGGGTCTGAATTGCATTTGTGTTGTATGAAATGATGAGCAGATGATGCAGAATGTCAGCCAACTGACAAAGTGAGATAAAACTTCCCTGAAGACTACATTATTTAAAAAAAAAAAAAGACTACATTATTCATTACAGTAAATTCACAGAAAGATGTCGGTGTATCAGCAGGGAACTGATAAGGGTTAGTCCATCTGTACAAGAACGAGGCTGACTGAGATACGCTGATATATTTAAGATACGTGAAGGGCAAACAGCAAGGTATAAAACGAGGCATACATAGCCTCTGACTTGCTGGCCTAGAGTGTCAGTAGTAAGATGAGAAATGAACTCTTTTCACTTTGGGGCAAAACAAGGCCTTGGGGACATCAGTCAGGAGTAGGGGGGAGCAGTCCTTTTCTCTCTGTCACTTTATTTTTCTAGTGAAAAACAGAACATTAAGATAGTTTTAAAGTGGGAGCACAGTGAAGTTCTAAAATAGAATATATGAGCTCCGGCTTAGCTCAGAGCAAGGAAAAATGAGGCTGTGTAGCTCAGGCTGACTTTGAATTGAACTACTAGACAGCCCAGGCTGCCCTGGAACTTGTGATTCTCCTGCCTCAGACTCACCCAGCCTCCCTAGAGCTCGGATTACAGATGTGCACCACCAAGCCCAGCAGGTCAAGATACAGAAAGAGTATTTTTATCACCTCAGCTTCTTGGTCCTCTTTGCAGACAGTGCTGTGGGAATTTTAAATGGCTGACGGTAGAATTACTTTCTCTTCTTCTGTCATCTCTTCACCCACCCCATGACACACATGTTTGAACTGCCGCATAGTCAGGATGAGGTTTCTTTAACTTTAGCTTAAGTCACACCACTGGTCCTGACAGCCTCCGGGCAGAGGTGGGAGCCGGTGACCTGGGTCTTGTGTGTCGCTCCGCTGCTCTTGTGTTGCTGCACATCCTTTGGGCCTCGGCCAGGTGCGACTCTTGTGCTGCATGCTTTGCCCAGCCCACCTGGAGAGAGTTTAAGCTCTGTCGGGTGTTAGTGTTAGTTAGACCACTGCTCATAGTGGATAAAAAGGAAAACTTAGAGCCCCTGATACAGTGTGACTGGTGGAGAAGTCAAGCATAAGACACCATGGGGACTACGGAGATTTCGTAGACATTAACTTTTATAAGCAGATGTTCATGTTTTCCTAATACAATCAATAACCACTAAGGAAGATGATAGCAAATTGGCGAGTACGTTGCATTTTATTGTATTCATTACCCCTCTCCATTTTGTTATTAGTAAAATGACACTAAATTATTTAAGTGGAAGACACAAGCACCCAATTTAATACTGTGTGTGTAGATTGACTCTTGTCCAGATGACCTATCATGTACTTTTTTAAAATAAGAAAATCATTGATCAAGGAAGCTTTTTTTAAACTGTCAGGCTAAGAGAAGATGAATATGGTTCTGATATTTGAGAATGATGCTATGGAGGGTGTTTCTTGCCCTTAATTGTAATTTCAGAAGCTGCGCTGCATATTACCGATGCACAGGGTGCAAACGAAGCTGCTGCACTTTTATGAGCTTAGGCAACTTTCAGCTTGTAAAGGAAAAGAGAAAACTAGTGTTGACTTTCACATGAGCAAGAATATTAAATATGTATAGACTGAGAATGATGATTTTCTATTAATAAGTCATGGGTGAGGCACTCGGCTTCGGCGCATGTCTCCTGCTGCGCCTCTTCCGTGCCTTCAGCTGTATTCACAGGCTGCGTCCCAGAAGATTGCCGTGCATACCGGTGCTCTCTTTATGGTGCTGTAAATCACATGGTACAGATAGAGCCCCTCTCCAAAAAACAAACAAGTTATGTTTAACTGTTGTTAGGCCTCTCCTAACAAAAAGAATAATACAAGTTTATAGGAGAACATTGACTGTCACCAATGTGCTACCATGAATAATTCTGCAGTGGGTGAACTGAGCTTCATAAGCACTAAAATATGCATGAGGTGAAATTGGAGGAAAGGGTGCTTACCTGTGTCACCTTGGCGTATAATATGCAGTAGGTTAATGTGGGGTTAGGAGAATGTTTTATGATGGTGGACCAGTTGTGATTCAGAATACAGGAGGCCAAATTATTATATGACAGCAGTGTGATTCTGAGATTGATAATGTCAAGGTTCTCAGAATAAGTGTTTTCAATTGCCCTAAGTAAGAAAATTTACATTTATAATTTTGTTGCTTATTTTTGCACTTTCTTTAAAAAGAAATCATATATAAAACTAAATTTAAAATGGCATTGATTTTCATCTTTTGCTGCCAGATTTGCAGTAAGACAGCATGCACTTACATCATGGAATTCTGTATTTGTGTTGTTCTTAGGTATCTAAGTATGTAGAACTTTGAAATTCTAAGCAAGAATGCTTTCTAGAGTTGATTTTACCTTCTTTTCATAAGCTTTGACTTACCAAGAAAATGTCCTTCTTGATCTGATTTGTATGGGGGCAGTGTGTGCTTAAATTGCTGAATGAAATTCAGCTTGTGGTTTCCAAATGTTAGGACCATCTGGAGTTCTTACAAACAGAAAAAGATTTTAAAATATAGTCTTTATAATTTCTTGATGAATTTAATAAGACCTAATGAAAGTTAATCAGAAATTAATTCTCCATGTATAGATAGCACGATATGGTAACAGTGTTAATTAAATGTATTTTATGTTATATACATGACAGGTGTTGAATGTGTTTAAAATTAAGTATTTTTATTAATCTCTATTTGAAGAAATGTGATATACAATTTCTAAGGGAATTTCCTCTTACCTTTTTTCTCTATGTAAGGAAACAGTCCATGAAAGTTTAGGGAAAAACATTAAAGTATAAATAAAATAAATATTCTTCATTCACTTGACCTTTTTTCTTTCTTTTACCAGAAGGCACAAGCGTGTCAGCAGAGGCTTGAAGTAGAAGTTTCCAGCTTTCTCAAAATGATGAAGGAACATGACATGGCTAAAGGTAAAAAATAGATAAGTCTTGTCGAACAGTCTTTAACACAATCCTTTTTCAGAGGTTTTGTATAGTTTGGATAATTTTTAGTTTTGAATTCAGACCATATTTTATGAAATTTTAAAAAGTCTATTTAAAATGTTTATTTCTCAAAGATTTTGTTTTGGCTACTGGTGATTTAACTCAGGACCTCATACTTGCCAGGCAGGCGCTGGGAGACTGAGCCACATCCCCAACCCCAAAGATGGCTGTTTTATACAGTAATGTTGCTTTTAGTCTTTCAGGAAAAAGAAAAGTCAATTTGAAGGTAAAGTTTCCCAGATTTGGGGGAATTCTGCTTGTGAGTCCTCCAGGAGACTTGTCCAACCACGGTCAACTGTGCCACGTCATTAGTTATTTCTTTGAACAATGCCTTTAACTCCTACAAGTCTCAGTTCTCCTATCTATACATTAAAGGCATTCGTTGTTTCTAGGTTTTAGCCTTTATGATTCTATGAATGTTTATATAAACTTATCTACTGACTTCTTTCAGTTATAACTTTTTATATCTTTACTCTGCATTAGTTATGAATTATGAAGCACTGACTCAGGCAGCTTCAAAATGAAATTTAAGTATTAAGAAAAACTTGTTTAGTCCTTTGTAAGTGGAAAAATATGCATCATGTTTCTTAGGCTTTAAGTTCTTATTATTTGCTTCAACTTTGGCCACGATGTGATAAATTAATCCACTAGAATATAATTTATTTAGTTATCTATGCGTTCATGATGACCAATTTTTATTGTGAGCTAGTTTCCCTCACAGGACTCCTAGGTTCAGGTAACAGGTTCGTAGGGCTTTGTCTTTCCACGTATTCCTCCAGCATTCCTTGACTAAAGCTCAACAGAGACTACTTTGATTTTCCCATATTTTATCGGTAGTGATAGCTTCAGGAAGGAGTCATCCAGTTAATTATAGGCTGGACTACTTTATTGTTCAACATTGTTCATTCAGAGTGCACTTTTAAAATAACAGCTTCAGTAGATAAAATTCATATCACATGAAGTTTGCCCATGTAAGAGAGATAATTCAGTGGTTTTTGATATATGAACAGAGTTAATGCAGCCCTGGATCTCAGTGGACTTTTGAAACAGTATCCACTGAGCATCATCAAAGTCAAGAGAGATAACTAACAACATTTAAAAGTTGTTTTTTGTTGTTTTTTTTTGAAGTCCTGTAAAGATTGATTCATTTAACATGGACTAAAGCAAAAAACTATATCAGAGCTGCGACAAACTAAGTGGTTGTTTTTTTAAGCCCTGAGATAAATCTCTTGGCAAGGTCACTGAAATGCATGTCACTTCTATCAGCAGGGACTCTGTCCTTGATAACCTATGACCATTGCTGAGACAGATGCATAACATCCAGTGGTACAGAGAGATTTTTCAGTTTCATAAGTGCCATCTGGGTGACTTGGAGACGCTTGACTGCTATCTGACAACCCTGTTTTATACATGTGCAGTAAAACTTGATGAGCCTTTGCTGCTTGCTAAATGTCTGTGGAGTGAGTTAAAGAGAGTCATTCAGTGGCCTTATTCACAAATAACTATGAACATTTTCTGAAATATCAGTGCGGAAAAATGATGTAACATTTTATATAAATAGTAAATAAATAGGTTAAAATAATTTTCTGAATGGAATAGGGGAGTTGAAGGTAACAAGGACTGCTCCAGTGCCAGTGGTTTATAGACAATAATCTTGTGCCTTGTGTTTTATTAAGGAAAAGAATGTGTACACATCCTGCTCCCAGAGGTCCCTGGTCCTTCTCAAGATTTATGCTACTAGTTTCTCCTTGTTCAATAAAAGAAAGTTTGGTCCTTTCATTTGTTTGTTTCTTAGTAACAGAGTTCTTTTTGTCTATGACTTGTACTCTGAGTAACATTTTGGCTGTTCTTTTAAGATCATGTTACACAGTGTTTATTGTTATTCTCTAATTATTTTCTACGAAGTTTTTATTTTTTCATGGAAGCAAGAGTGCTTTTAAAATTTTCTTTATCCATATCTACTTGTATTACATTAAAATCCATTCCTAAAAGAAAAAGCAAAAAACAAACAAACAAACAAAAAAAAGAAACAGAAAAATGTTTGTGGAAAGAATTTAATCATATGGTTTATGGTTGTAGTTGTTAGCAGAACTGTGTTCATTTCAAGGCCCAGAAACCTTTCTTCTTTTTTCAGACTTGTACCATGTTAGTTCAGCTCATTATCTCTTCAGATCAGCAGCCCACCCTCCAGTCTCCTTGTCTCCTGGGGCTTCCTCTGCAGTTCGTCCTCAGAGAGCTGAGCCAGAAGACTAAAGGACTACTCTGACTCATAGTCCATGAAGGATTATATTCTGTTTAACTCTGTTTTGGTGCTGGGTCCTCACAAATTCTAGGCAAGTGCTCTGCCACTGAGCAGCATCCCCAGCCCTTTTCAGTTTGACACAGAGTCTTGCTAAGTAGGCTAGAGTAGGCTTGAATTTGTGAACCTTACGAGGACTGGGATTGTAGCATTTGCCACCATGCCTCGCGGCTGCCAGGTTAATTTTACATGGGTGATTTTTGTCATCATTCCTCTCTGTCTGACCCCATCTGGATCCCAGCTGCTCCTCTCTGTCCCACCTTGAGATTGGAATTTGCTGTGTCGTCGAGGCTGGTCCCGAGGTCCTGGGATCATGCAGTCTTTCCGCTTCACCCATCCACTTAACTTGGTATATAGGCACATTTCACTAGACCCAGCCTGTAATTACTGTTTTGTCATTTTGAAAGTATTTTTATAGATTCTTGCCACTATAAAATAAAATGTGAATGCTTCATCTTGACATTTAAAGATGTTCAGTCTAGTCAGCTAAAATTAGGTAAACACTTAAGGGCTACTTCCACTGATTTTCTCCCATTCTCTCCCTTGGAAAATACCCTTGGCTAAACACCTGATTCGGTTGCTGTCTTAAGTTGGAAATGTTCGCTATCGAGATACTATGTCTTTTTTATGAGTAGAAGTTAGACCTGATTTCTGTTGAATGCGTGCTGAAGTTTATGTGTCTGGCATTAGCAGCACATAATTCAAGGCTTTAAAAGTGTAGTACTGAAGTCTATTATTGCTTCATCTTCAGCAGAAGCCTAGTTACAAAAATAAAATCATCACACTAGTGAAACTTTAGTGGTTTTTTTTAATGCCATGTGGTCAATGCCAATAGCTCTAAGTTTATTCTTAATGTAAGTTTTTTAACTATAATCAATAATAATAATTTAAATTTGATTCAGCACTGTAGTATTCTTAGAAATGAGATCAGTGTATTAAAAGTGTATTTTTGAGTCTGTTGATGCATATAGCTAAATTAAGTTCCAAAAAATATTATTTCACCTGCCAACCTTAATGAATAGACTGTCATATTCTTAAATGCGTATAGTACTTCCCTGGTTAAAGAAATTAGAGTTGTTTTAGTTATATAAAAGGAAAAATTCTTAAAGGAAAAACAGTTCAACCAACTTAAAAGTCTTCTTCACAATCCTGGTTTTGAGTGAACAATTTTACCATCTTCACTGGCTTGGGCTACCATTGTCTCCCATGTGGTAGGTTATAGCTGCCTCGCAGCTGGATCTCAGTCTCCAGCCTGCCCTCTCTAACTTCTGCCCCAGAGACTTCCTCAAGTAGCCACGGATTGATACCTTTTGCTTGAAGCATCCCAGTGGCTACCTGGCTTGAAAACTAATAAAATGAATGATCTGCACCTTGCATCCCATGTAATTCTTGGTCCTCATCTCTTCCATCCCCTTGGCTGGTCCACTATACCCCGTGGCATTCTCACCGTCCTCTGTCTGTCCAAGACTACCCCTGTTTCCAGCCTTGAGTGTGCCGGTCCTTCTTCCCAGGTTTTCTCCAGGTACTCCTTGGTCTGTCTTCAGACAGTCCTTCTGCACCGAGGCCTCTGCCACCTGCTTTGGTTTGCTCCTCCGCACACATTGTGTGTGTGTCCTGCTGCCTGTGTTATCAGGGCCTCCTGGTACCGGGACTTCCAATGGGTTCAGCAAATGGGGAGGCTTGTTGAAGGGACTGGAGGAGAAGCAGGTCAGAGGTGTAGCTCCCCTCCGTGCAGCTGGGCTGTGGTTTAGCAGTGCTGTTGGCTTCCCCCTCGTGGTCAGTGCCCCCACTGTCTGGCTTAGCAGCACTGTTCTGTCCCTCCCCTTTGCTCCTCTGACCAAGAGTGATAATGGGCCTGCATGCTAGTTTCTTTCAGTTCACTTCGTCTGCCACACTTCCTTTAAAGCACGTCTCATCCTTTGAGCACACCAGCTTGGCCTGGTCAGGGCCATCACACCTTCCTGTCCACAAGGTCAGTGCCTCTCCATACTTGCTATTTCTCTGTCTTGCTTTTTTTATTGGACTTATACTCCACGGGGCAGGGATTTTTGTCTGTTAATCTGCACCACCTCCATAACACATGCTGCCCGGTGGATTAATCTGTTTGCCTACTTTATGTAGCTTTTCTTTTAAGCTTGCAGGTAGTAAACTTGTTCTGTCAGCATAGTAAATGTACAGTTTGCACCAGTCACTAAGACTTTCTTGAGGTAAAATGTGGAGGAAATCCTGAAAACTGGATGAATATTCCACGTTCCTTAGAATGCCATTGACTTTGATATCCTCCTCTATTCTGACTTGTTGTCTTTCTAACTCAGGCAAATCTTTAATTCTTTTATTCAGGGTCTGTAAGTTGTAAAATCTCTATCTTAATCTTCATTTCGCCTCTATTATAGTTATCTTCTGTTATCATTTGAAAATGTAGGCCCATATTCATCAGTGTTTTCAAAATGATGGTTTTGTGGGCATTTTCTTCTTTACTTTGTCTATGGCGCTCTTTAGTTTTATTCTGTCTCTAGGTCTGTACTTTGTTGATACATCCAGTTTACAGGTGATCTGCCTAAGAGCGCATGACCCTAGGCAGCCTACCTCAAAGTCTGTCCTTTGCCAGTAGTTTCTTTTTTTTTTTTGAGACAGGGTCTCACTTTGTGGTTCAGGCTGGCCCTGACCTCAGCCTCAAACTCACATCTCAGCAATCTTCCTGCCTCTGCCTCCCAAGTGCTGGGATTACAGGCGTGAGCCACCATGCCTGGCCCTGTGGTGTGTGGTACTGATTGCTGCTGGGGTGAGTCTCCACACCCAGGATTGTTGTATGTGGTTACCAGGGATCGAACCCAGGCCCTTGAGCTTGCAAGGCAAGCGCCCAAATCACTGAGCTAAATCCCCAGCCCTATTTCAGTATATTAAAAAACTGTGATCTTTAACTTTGTCACTAGAACTCTTTGTTTTTGGGCTGTTCTCTCTGTTTGTTTGTATTTGAACAGAAAAAAACAAAAAACAGGTAACACCATTACTAGAAGGGCGAAGAAGGCAAGGAAATGAAATGCCATTCATTCTGGTTTTGCTTTTTTTCTTTTAAATATCTTGTCCCAAATAACAGAAGTACATGGATAATGACATATTGAGAAACAGGCAAAGTATATCTTCTTGTGTCTCAAATAAAAAACAAATTGTAGTTGAAAATTACCAGTTTCTCAGTCTGCCTTGATTTGCAAACGTGTGATAATATCATGAAAATGTTTCCATCTTTCCTTTTTTCAATAAAGTACAATTCCTTTTGATGTAAAATAATCCAATAGCATTCAGATTTTCTGTGCATAGAACAGAAATAATTTCCTTATTCATTAAAGCCACATTTGACTCTCTTCTGTTATTGTTCAGAGTTCAGTGCAGGATGTTCGAGTGAGTAAGGAGGTCTAGAAGTTAGAGAAACAGCAGAGACTGGGCATGCTCCCTTTGCTTCGTGTCCTGTTTGAACTGCGTTGGCCGCCGCTGGGATCCTGGAGAGGGCCACGCCCCACAGTTTTGTGGGAGGGAGGCCTTGTGGGAAAGACAGCATTTGAACTAGGCCTTGAGAGAAAGTAATTTTTTGTCAGGTAGAAAAACTTCTGCATAAGAATTATTTCCAATATGAGGGAAGAAGGAACATCTTGAACAAACATTAAAAAAAGTAGATGATTGCTAGGTAAATGAATATTTCCAGGAAAACATTATGGCTGAAACTTACTGAGTTTATGAGGCATTTTGACTGTCAGGTTTCGGAGTGTGGATTTTTCTGTTTTAAGAGAACAATAGAGATTGTCTGTATTCATGTTAACCTGGTACTTTCCCACTACTTTAAAAACTTACCCAATTAAAAACTGTACAGTATAATCGTGGAAAATGACAGATTGTGAGCTTTTTATGTCTCTAAAGTTAAGCTTTTCCAATAGATCTTGCAGCAGCTTTCCTGACTTCAAAAATATTTTTAGCACAAAAATAATTTTTTCCCTTAAAATTAACATTCATATTCCTATAGTAGGCCAAATAAGGTAACATACTGGTTGTATTGCATTTATTCTTGGCACGACAGCCTCTGAATATTAACTGGTTAGGACGTATTTGCGGTGATTCCCAGTCGGTCACTTTCCTAAAAGCTTAGCATTTTTCTTTCTTTTTATGTAACAGCACATAAGCATCATTACATAAGAAGCATGCCCGTGTGAACCGAATAACCCTGCATCACACTGTAGCATATGCCAAGTTCATCAGTTCTCAAACCATGCCACCGTGCAAGTGAATGCCTATTTTAAGACCTCATTTTAACACTAGATTGTCAGAAATTAGATAATGTTTTCTGTGTGGGCCGTTGAGGTTTGAGCCCAGGACCTCATGCATGCTAAGCAGACCATCTACCGCAGAGCTCTACCCAACACTTGCAAATTAGATAACCTGGATTGTGTCTCATACAAAAGAATTGTTATGGATGAATGAATGAATGAATGAATGAATAAAATATTTCTGGAAAGCTTACTGAATCAATTGTAAGCATACTTAAGTATTTCTAGTAATGTACTTGGACAATGGGTATCAAAAGTATAAATTGCCTAAAATGTCTCAACTGGGGACGTTTTGATGATATTTAATGAAAGAAACAGACCCACGATGATTATCTTTCCCCCTTCCTGTCATCTGTGCTATGAAGACGGAGAATCCCTAGACTACCCAAGAAATGTGTGGAAGGCAGTGGCTGTGTCTGCTTTTCCTTGTGCATCCGCCACAGGGCTTGGTGCACAGTGCTGTGCGACATCCGCTGAGGCACTATTTAAGTCATGTGGCATCTCGCGGATGGCAATTTCGGCTGCTGTTTATCAGCTAAGTAGAGAATAATCTTCACAATGTGTGTAGCAAAGATTCAAAATGCAAAATAAAATATGTAAAGTCATATTTATTTGAGTATAGTAATTTTAACTTATTCGGGTTTTGCTAAGAACAGCTAGTAATAGGAAACTGTTAGTCTGCAAGGTGAAAAATATGCTAAAATAATCCTTTAAGTCTTCACATCAGGATTTTTTTGAGGGGAGGGTGCCGGGAATTGAACTCAGGGCAGGCTAGGCACTGAGCTAAACCCGTGGCCCACATCCACATACTAATGGAAGGTCATTCTTGTCTTCCTTTGTTTATAGAGACTTTTTTTTTTTCTGTTTGTTGCCCACTTTTGTGAGTTTTGAGAAATAAACTTTTTCAGGAAATAAACTTCTTCTAGGAAAAGGTGTTGCTTTGCTTATGTAAGTCACATTAATCTAGAAAATTTGGAAATATTGGAAGAAAATCTAAAGGTTAATCACCATTTTGTCATTCTGAAATGTACATCATTGGGTGCATGCTCTTGGGAGATCAGCTTTGGTGCCTTGTGTAATATCAAAATGACCCAGGCTTACACTTTGTCTTCCTCTTATACAATCATTCTATTTCCCATTTGAAAAGCTTCATTTCTTAGGGGGACTGAGTGTTCTGTGGCCGACAGTGTAATACTTGCAGATTACTGACTTTTGAATGCACTTGATTGCCTTTGTTTATGGCTTCATTTACTCTATTTTATTTTTAAGATGGTTTTAAATACAAAGAAAGCTCCAGATTTAATTTTCTTCTTCTAAGTGGTAAGAATTTTATTTGATGGAGGGACAGATTTAGAAGATTTTAATGTACAGTTAAACAATGGCCAAACTCTTTTGGCTACATTCCTCTTCTGTTGACCTGGATAAGAGATGACATCTTGCTTGTTTTAAAGTGATATGTGTGCATTTTGCAGCTTTCGGCCTGTTTTGCTTTTTACTGTTAATAGGTTACATATGTTAAGAATTTCTTTAGTGGGCCAGGAAATTTTCTGATAGTGCCATCTCTTGTTCCCAGTTTAAATAAAACACAAAAAGATACTTGGCCTCTACAGGGACACATTTTTAATGCCAAACATTTGTCCAGTGAGAACTAAGTTAGGCTCAGTTGATGCTGTCTTCAAATGTTAGCCACCATGTCAGCTACAGACTTTCGTAAATTTTTAGCACTTTGCTTTGGAATAAAATTACTTATCTAGCATGGAACATCATGAAAGGAAATGTTAGTGTGTTACAAGTGGTGCTGTCAATCTTTTTTTTTAGCTGGTTTCGTAAACATTATATACTGGACCTACTTCCTATTTAAAACTTTTTTTCTTTCGGTGTTAGCGCTTCTCTTTGTAGGGTCTAGGCCACTGGTGGCAAACCTCTGGCACGTGCGCCGCAGCGGAGAGTTTGCATCATTGAAAGCCCTACAAGGCTGGCCACCACGGATCCCACTCTTTCTATCTAGAAAGGCTTTATCTTTTTTCTGTCCAACTCACTTACCCTGGTTAGGTGATTAATGACAGTGCCCAGGAAATATAACATTGGGTATGCTTTGCTTAAAAGGAAAAATAAAGCAAGTAGATGTAAAACTGTTTTTGTGATCTTAGTTTACCTTAAGATTACTTAAATTCTACTCACTGTATTTCTTTTTGCATTTGTAGAAATGGTCCCATCATTTCTTCAGAAAGTCGAAGTTGTTTCTGAAGCTTCTAGAGAAACATGTGTAGCTTTGAGAGACTGCTTCAGTTTATTCACTAGACAAGAAGAGGTAAGTTGTTAAGAATTTAATTTTTAAAATAATTGTTGGGGTGTCACATGCTTGATCATCCAGTGAGTCATTGCTTTCACACTGTTGAAAAGCAAATATATGTAATATATAAAACGAAAACTTCATTTTCATCAAACTTTGGAAATTATTCTTGATTAAGCAGGGTGAGTCTAAAATAACTGCTGAAAAATTCAGAATTCTTTAGAATTTATTGATATAGCTATATTTAACAAATATAATTAACATTACTCTGCCAAGGGTCATTATGACACTTCAGTAATAGGGATGAGAATATACTCTAGAAATAAAAGATATTTAAATGAAAAATATAAAATGCTTATATTTAGAAAATATTGTTATCCATACCTATGTACATTGATTACAGTGGATAAAAAAAAAATTTTTGTATTTTTCCCCTTGCTGTCTTCTTTTTCAATACTATGCTATTTGCTTTTTTCAGGGGGTGGGGTGGGCGAGAAGCAGTATGTTAATCCATTAATCTGTTTTTAAGGACTGAAAAGTGTAAATGTTTGCTTGGGTTGCCTGGAATAGTAATTTTCTTTTATTTATTTTATCATTTTCGTGATTTCAAGTGGCAGGCTAGGCATGGTGGCACATACCTACAACCCTGGCACTTAGGGAGGCTGAGGCAGGAGTATCCCTGCAAGTTCAAGGCCAGCCTGAACTATATACAGTGAGACCATGTCTCAGCTTCTCCCCACCCAACTGGCAATAAGCTTTCTTTTCGTTTTTGTTAATTTCTACACATATGTTTAACCTTCAGTTTCTTATATTGATATCTAATTTCTTGTTTGTGCACTTTTTGGTTAGAGTTTAGGTTTTAGAAAAATAAGCAACAAGTGGATTTATAGGTTTTAACTTTTTATTTTGACACAGAGTCTCACCAAGTTGATAAGTTGCCCAAACTGGCCTCAAACTTGTAATCCTCCTTCCTCTACCTCTCAGAGTGCTGGGATTACAAGTGTGCACCACCGTACATGGTGTATAAGCTTCTCTGATATGTAAAAATACAAAATATATTTTCCCACGATTAAAATGGAAGTCTTGTGAATTCATAAACAGGTTTTGAAATGCTGGTTGTTCTGTGTGACACACATTCCATATATTAGTTTGTTTGAAAAAAATAGTAAAATATGAATCTGAATTCTTTTAAAACTATGTGATTGTTAACTTTATATGGTGTTATAAAATGAATCTGATGCTAGAAAAATAAAGGGGCAGAGGCAGAGGGTTAAAGAAGAGAATTGAAATGTGTTATGTACATGTACCAGTTCCCTACAGTGAATGTGATTATGTTCTGCAAACCTGGACTAATAAATATCAAAACAAAAGGAAAAATTTACAGAAAGGCTCACAGCTGAATTCAGTGAATTCTGTTTACTATCCCAGGAAAACAATATTGTCATTAAGCATTTTAAATGGTTGATTCTTCTATTACTGTTTTAAAAAGACTTTCTCAGCACTTGTATTTTTGTTCATATGTAGATTATATGCTAGTTTCTTTCAGTGATAAATAATGTCTATAAATCAAATCAATTGGTCGCATTGTAGAACATGTTTGAAATATACACCCTGTGACGTCAGGATTCACGTGGTCTTCAGCACACTGTAAAGCCAAAATTCTCTCACATTTTTCATGTGATTATCTGTTAGATTTGTGATTTCCCCAACCTCGGGATGTATGATTTTAAGGCAAATCAGTAGATTAGAAGTAATAGCTATGATAGCGGTCTATAATTTCTAGAGAAGTCAGTCTCTAATTTTTACATTGTTTGCTTTAAAAGGCCCCAGGTCCCTCTCTTTGTTAAAAATATGGGTTTGTAAGAGTATTAGCTTTGAGCTTAGACTGTTTGACCTTTTTTAGCTTCTTAAATGTGTCATGAGGATTAAATATGATAATGCAGGCACAATCTCTGGTATAGTGTCTGAATCATAGTGACCCTGAATAGAAACCAGCAGTTACAGTTGTAGGATCACAGGTAATTAGCACTTGTAATCCTCTTCCTTTGATGTGTTTAGGAGCTTTGTGTCTTTGCAATTGCATTTGTTTTCTAAAGATTTGACTACTAGTGGAATGAT
Source organism: Petromus typicus (assembly GCA_004026965.1). Taxonomy (NCBI): domain Eukaryota; kingdom Metazoa; phylum Chordata; class Mammalia; order Rodentia; family Petromuridae; genus Petromus; species Petromus typicus. The sequence goes on along the minus strand of PVIR01003315.1, from coordinate 69,638 downwards.
GATGTTTTATCGTCATTACTTACAGAAGCAGCAGTGGATTAGTAACATTTCTCTTTGTTTTTGTGTCTTCCTCTTTGAAAGAACCCTGTAGAAAGTTGTCAGGAACCCTGGTCTGAATGTCTAATGGATTTGCTTCAATCTGTCTTTGACTGTGGAATAAGTTTCTATAAAATGATAATATATAAACACCTCAAGTTGGATGTGGGTCTTATCTTGCCTTTTATATTCAGATTTTTAGAGGATAGCTTTTTAGTGATTTTCTGAGATACCATCTCTGTAAAATTTATGGATTTCAGAGAAGGCTCCCAATACATTTGCAAAATAAGTGGTATTGTTAAAGTTGGTCTTTCAAATGCTTAAGGATCACAAAAGAATTTAATAACTTAATTGAAATCACATTCTTTAATACCTTGTGTATCTGGTATTATGTTATATTTCTGTTACCTAGAAATTTTTAAAATAAAACAGTCACACTTTGAACTCCTGGAGCCTTGTGTGTCCTTCTGGCCTTGCTACTTAATCTTGCTTCAGCTTAGTTTTCAGTACATTCCCTGTTTTGAAAAGATGGCCCGCTGAAACACCCGTGGATTGTTTAGGAGTGTAAGTTGGATTATAGCGGCAAAACACTTGTGTTGTTTGTGCTGCAAAACATGGATTTGATAAGTGAGAGTGACCTCATCCCCATGGCAGCAGATCTACTTCTCTTTTAATCTTTTATTTTTATATATTACACATTTTCTTTTTTTTTTTTTTTGGTGGTAGTGCTTCTGGGGATTGAACTCAGGGCCTTTCTCATGCTGGGCAATAAGTATCTTCTGGCTTTATTCAAAGATTCCTCAGTGGATAATTTTTATAAACTCATGTGTTTAGCTACATGGCTCAGTCTTACTAATGCTTCTTGAATTTTTGTTTGATCCTTACAGGTTTTTAAAAATTACTTTTAGACTTTTTGATTCTGTGCTTTTTTCTAGCAGAGCTTAGATCCCCTGTGATTACTCTTTCTAATCTGTTGAATAACAAGGAAGCTAGAGAGCCAGACTTGGTAAAAGCGTCTGCAGAGGGCGAGCTGGCCCTGTGGGAGGGGTTTCCGTGAGTGTGGGCCTTTGTCCCTCCTACTTCTGTGATATGTGGGCACGTTTTACTTTTTACTGGATGGTCTGATGTGACCTGCAGAGTCAGGGTTTTCACCATGACCTGCGGATAAATGAAGTCTGATTATAGGAAGATTTTATTTGTAAATAACACTAGTGACATGGTTGAAAGCATTTGCAGGATATAAAATGAGACGTTTATAGTTGATTTAGTAGAAAGAGACCTACAGGATGTTTTCAAGATAGAATGCTTGGAAATGTCATACCAGTGAGTGTTGATGCTGGTTTGTTATTTTTCCTTTTCCTTCAACCTTGTCTGAAAGTTTCATTCAGGAGGCTAGAAACTGGCTTCGGATTGTTTTTGTTTCTGTAGTTTTCCTCATCAGAGGACATTCTCAGAAGTGGCTACACTGGCACATGGTGGCCATGATTGGCGCCATCCTTGTTCTGTGAACTATGGAGCTCCCTTGACCCTAGTCAGGCCAGTTTTGCCACAGTAGGAACTTGGCTGTTTGAAGCCGGTATAAGCTCACTTATAAAACATGTTACACTTTCATGTGAAACATCCTGACTGCTGAAGAGAGACGACCCAGATATATGACTGAATGATGATGGTGCTATGTCTGTGTCATAGATTCATCCTGAGCTGGATGGAACCACCTGAAAGGTTAGAACTTGTGTGGCTTCTCTGGGCAGGCTGCTGCTTCCTCACAGAGGTCGTGGCTTCCTGTGGACTTAGAACACTCCCGAGCCACTGTCTGATGTGCGTTTAGCTTCCGGTGCTTCATCAGTCGTTATTCCTTGTGTGTCTCTCAGCTCTTCTCTCCTGACATCCCCACAGCCGCTCTGCACCTTCACTCCAGTGGGCCGCTCATCCCTGCAGTTTCCTCCTCTTGCTCTAGGAAGAGCAAAATTTCTTCGCTACCTTTGAAGGAATTTACCTAACCGTGGTAAATTCTGTCCCGTCCCTGTCCCCGTTTTCATCAGCGTCAGCTTCTATTCCTTGGTTTCCATCTTCCGTCTTGGGGACCTCACTTCCAAAACAGCTCCTGTCTCGAATTCCATTTCTTTGTTTTATGCCTTTTTTCTGTCACTGCATTTCTTACCAGTTCCGTTCTGTGTTTCACCGTCTTTCTTCCCCAGCTAGTCTACTTGCTCATAGCTCTCCTTTCTGAAGCAGAGGATGCTTTTAAATTGTCTTGCTTATCCTTTGAAGGACGTGTCATTGGACTACTCCTTGCTCTTTGGAATCCTCCGTGGCTTCCGTGGTGCCAGTCCCTTTTGTCTTCTCCATCCTTTATGGCTTCTCACTCACCGTCAAGCATCTCTGTCTTGCTTGAGTGTTCCCTAGGTTTCTGTGGGTGGCTTTTTCTCAGCATTTTCCTTGAATGATCCCCTCCTCCATTAAGGAGAAATCCATGATGACTTAGATATCTACCCTAGACCACGCCCAGCTCTTAACCAGTATGTCCAGCTTTCTTTTTGAACATCGACACATAGTTGTATCAAAAGTATTTTAGAACCAGTATGTCTGAGACTGCCATTCCGCTTGTGGAAGTACCACAGACTCAGGTACTTCTGGGCCAGGGTCCTGTGAACCGTCCCTGGTATATCCTCTTCCTCCACGTCTCCCTTTACTCAAGCTCTGTTGCTTTGACTTCCGGTGTTGGAAGTGTCTCTCCCCGTAATTCTTACCTTCAGCTCCCCCACGGTGTCTCCCCAGGTGTTTCCTGCCAGTTCACAGGGTGCCTCTGTTGGATGCCTGGGCCTCCGTTTCCTAATCCGAGCCTCCACCCTTGACATCAAGGTCAGGGGTGCTCCCTGTGCCAGGAGTCCCTTGTTAGCACAGCTGTCTTCATTTATCACTAAACTGGATCGCCCGTGTCTTAGTTCTTCCTGTAGTGTAGCACTTGGCATGCAGTGCAGTAGGTGGTTAATGAATATTTGAGTGAATGAATAATAAATGTACAAAGGAAATAATACAAGCGTTTGGGTCAGACCATTCTGGATCTAGACACTGATTACCTCAACGTCAGCCAAATGTATTTATGTGTAGAAATTTCATTTTCTGTCTCTGAAAAGGAGTTATGTTATGTGAAGTGCCTTCGTACAGTGTCTGGCCCATTGTAGCTGCCCAGTCACCTTCTAAAACAAAGTACCTTCTGTTGTTTAGTGCTGCCCAATACTATTTTTGTAAACTGAATCTATTCTCTAATTTTCAGGGGTGTAGAGCCAAGTGTGATTTTTCTAAATAGAAGAATAGTTATCAATTAAAATGTAGAATGAAAAAAGAAAACAAAATGACTCTTCAAAGACGTCGTGTAGCCTCACAAGCTTCAATCCTAAATTCTCCAACCCCGGCCTCGAGGATCCTCGGTACTTCTGCATCTGTAGCGCAAAGACAGGGCCCACTGATTGGAGAGGATCTTAAAAGTACTTAGGATCTTGTTAAATACTTCTGTTCATTATCGTCAGTTCGGGGCTCACTGAAGTCTGAGGCCAGATGTACATTAGAAAGATTGAAAACTTGTATTGGAGCCAAAGTTGTTTTTAAGAAGAAGATTATAGTTCACCAGAATCTGATTCACCTGACCATCTCGCTTAAGTGTGGCATTTAACTGGTGGGCTTTCCTGTCCTTGGAGCTTACCTCTGCATGCCTGGCAGCATGAGAAGCCTGCTATTTCGCTTAAGTAGGTTTCACGTTCATGTGATGAATGCTGTTGTTCGGCTTATCCCTCAGATCCCACTCAGGCGAAGGGACACACAATGCACACGGGACTGCTGAGCCTCCTCTGGAGAGGCAGAGCTGGTCTGCCGCAGCAGCCAGGCGCCGGAGTGAGGGAAGCCTGGAGAGGAGACAGGGCCTCCGCTCGGAGTTCCCCAGGGGCAGGCTGGCCGTTTAAAAGTTGCCAGGGCCGCGTCTGCAGCAGGGTCGAGTACAAGGCCACGGTAGGACCTCGGCAGCCTCGCGCCGCCCTCGCCCGCCCAGCACAGCTGCCCGCAGTTTCCTTACTTTGGAGCACCGTGCCGAGCGAGCGGCTGTCAGGGCCGTGCAGAGGCTCGTGCCTGTCTACCGTGCCGCCCCGGGCGGGGAGGAGGGACGCGGAGGACGCGGCCGCTGCAGGCCCCGCGGCTGCGGAGGGCGGGTCTGCGGCCGCGAGCGGACCTCGGCGGGCGGTGAGCGGCGAGCCCTGGGCCGCGCCTGGCGAACTCGCGCGGGAGGCGGGCGCTGTGCCGCGGGAGCAGGGCGGGCCGCGCCGCGCCGCGGAAGGTGACTTAGGGAGACCTTGCGGTGCCGCCCCGGTCGTGCCTCCCGGAGCGAGCGGCTCCAGGCGGGAGGAGGAGGTCGAGGAACAGGCCGGAGGCGCCCGCGCCCGCGCTGGCCGAGGAGCGGGTCGCCGGGCCAGGTGAGTGGGTGGGAGCGCCGCGCCGGCAGCTGCCGGGGAGCGGGCGCGGCGCAGCACGGCACCGAGGGGAGGGGGCTGGGCGGTCCGCCCGCCGGGGCCGGGATGCGCGCCGACCGGGAAGAGTTGGCCGCGCGCGGGAGGCGAGGCGCGGGCGCGGGGAGGGTCTCGCCGGTGTGTCCGAGCCGCTGCCTCCGGGAGGGCCCGGGAAGACCCGATGACTGGTATTTATTTATTTATTTTTTCAGTCTAAAAATTAGTATTAGGTCAGATCGGGCTGGAGTGGGAGGAGTAAGAGTGAAAGACATTATTGTCCTACATAACCTTCCAAGTTAGTGATTTTTTTTGCATGTCTCTGTTCTGGCTGACATTGAGATGAACTTAGAGTACCCGGCTTCTGAGGCCGCCGAAATTCCAAGAATACACAGGGAAATGCATGAGTGGATTGAAGAGAGAAAGGGAAATTGTATTAACGTCGGGCAGAGGGAAGGTGGCTTTCAACTTCAGTGTTTTGATTTAGGATTTCTGATTACTCACGGGCTTTCTTTGTCGCCCAAGCCAGCTGGGAATCACGTTCCCTAGCATTCAGAGGACATGGGTAGTTTTGTGTTCTGAGTTGTGCTGGCTTTTCTGGGTTTGAAGGGAGGGTAGGCAGGAGAGAAAGGTGCTAGGGAAGAGCTTATTACTGTATAGCTTTTCTGAGTTCTGAAGACCATTAAAAGTTTCTTCATTTTAATTAGGTTCAAAGACAAGGCATTTCATTTGGAAGGCATAGCATTGGCTAGGAGGAAGCTTTTTCAAAGGAGAAAAATGCTTGAAATTCGTGTTGGTGGAGTAATGTGTAGGCTAGAATATGGGGATCTAAATATAAACTTTCTGTTCAGTTTGACACAACAAAGTTAATCTCTCCTCCAAATGTTGTTTGGTTTTTAGCACTGAAGTGGATGAGTTGGCCAGGTAGCTCAGTTTTGATCTAGTACATTTTGAATCTGGACACAAGGATCAGAGAACTGAGCCTTGGCCCAGCATCACTTTTACTGGAGTTTTAATGAAATTTTTGTCATTGTGGATATACCATACCTGCTGAAACTCTGGTCTCCTGTTTTCAGGAAGATTTTAAAAGGTCAATTTGGAGATGGTGATGAGAGTGACCTGTATACTGTAAATCTTGCGCTCAGCTGTGCACGCTGCAGAATGGGGGAAAATTAAAAAGCTGGCTGAATTTCCCATATTAAAAGCAAAAGTATTTACTCATATCGAAGGTAGTTTACAGTACATTTAAAATGCTGTGTTTAAAGTAACAATAATTATGTGACATCATAACCCGAGTTCATGCATAATTTTTATTCTTATAGATTTGATAAATTTATTATTTATGGCATTAGAATATATCAGTATCACCTCTGAGGATTTTAAGAAAAATTTAATACCCTTGAGAAGTAAAAATGGAGAATTTTTACATGATACACATTAGTCAATGTATTTTGAAATATCATCTTGTATAGATAACTGAGTAAAATTAATTTTGGAAGTACTAGATCATAAATTATACACAAATTCATGTAAATCATGTAAAATGAACTTCATTTTGATAACTTTGGGAGGATTTTTGAGTACTGGTAGCGTGGTCTGTGTGTGTGTGCCTGTGCGTGTGTTCACCAGCTTGTTAGGGTTGTCATAGTTGATGTGACCTGTAATCTGTCCTCCTGGATGAGTTGTTAGCCTCACTCCCTCAGTATTCCCAGAGTAGAAGGCCCTGCTTGGCTTATAGTCAGATGATTTTCCTTTCATTTAACTTCACAGTATTCAACATAAAGCAATGTTATAACAGCTTTATCTAAAGTTTCTTGACTAATTGATTAATATTTACCATGAAAGTGATTGGCTTTGTAGAGCATAGTTTATGGAAGTAGCAGGTAACTGAATAGATTCCTATGAAGGATGTACCCTACAAACAGCAGAAAAGGGTGAGTTCTAGGAAATCGTTCCCTACAGGAGGACAGAAGAGCTAGTCTAACTGAATAGAAGCAAGTGCTTTTTGAAGGATTTTGAAACCGGTCTTGGAATCAGTGAAAGATTTTGATGGGGAGAGATTTAATCAGATTGCTCCTGTTGAGCAGGATTAGAGAGAGGGCCGGCCTCTGAGCAGACCATCAGGTGCTTGCAGTTGAAGAGATTATCAGGCCCTGAATCAAGTTAGTGACGGGAGGGGAGAAAAGAAGCTAGAACAGAGCTATGAGACACAAGTAGGAGCTGGTAGTAGGTCGAACGTGGGGAGTGAAGGGCAGGAACGTGGCCTCAGAGCTAACTTGCAGTTTTCTGCCGTAGGAGCAGAAGGTGACTGAGGCAGGCAGGAATGGAATGCAGGAAGGCAGAATACCTTTTGGACACGCTGACACATCCTTGTCTTTGTCCGAGAAAAATCTGGGCACCATGAGTATTAGGAGTCACCTAGATGAACATGATAGTCATGCCTAAGCAGTGAATAACATCATGTAGGCGTGTAACTTGAAAAAGTTTGAAGTCAAAGGCTTGAGTCTGTTGTTTAAAAGACAAGTGGAAGGAAGGGAGCTGGCAAGGACTGAGGAGGAACAGCCAGAGAGGGAGAAGGTCTGGAGTTCAAGGGAGAGGAGCACTCCCAGGAACGCGGTGAGAACCCGGTTGTGTCTGTGGGTGTTTGGAGCCAGGTGGTCACTGGAGGCTGATGACAGGCGTTCCAGGAGGGCTAGCATGCAGGATCCGGCCAGATTGCTGTGAGCAGGAGTAAATGGGAGAGAGGAGGAGCGATCTGGCCTCTGTGGACACAAATAATCTTGAATAGTGGCAGTTTTGTTGCGCCAGTGCTTATGCTTTCCATTATTTGTGTGTGTGTTTTGTTCTGAATGTGCTGGCCAGAACCTTCAGGTTAATACTGAATAGGTGCTGAGATTATGGGACTTGATATTCTTTCCTGATTTTAGAAAAAGATACATTCTGAACTTCTAAAAATTCACTGACATTTACTAAACCATTTATCAGATTAGTGTTTGCTTCCATTGTTGTGGGTTTTTTTTTTTTTGTTTGTTTGTTTTTTGTTTTTGAGACAGGGTCTTTCTTGCTTTGTAGTTCAGGCTGGTCTTGTGCTCACTATGTAGCCCAGGCCGGCCTCAAACTCTCAGCAGTCCTCCTGCCTCTGCCTGCCTAGTGCTGGGATTATAGACGTGAGTCTCCACGCCCAGCATTGTTGTGTGTGGTTACCAGGGATCAAATTTAGGACCTTGCACCTGCCAGGCAGATGCTGGAATCACTGAGTTATATCCCCGGCCCATGTTGTTGAATTTTTTAATCAGGAAAAAATGTTGAATTGTATTACATGTTCCACATCTATTAAGAGGACTTTTTTGTTTTTGTTGTTAGCAGATGATATTTTTATACTTCTAAAGACAAACCATCCTTGGGATTCTGGCAGAAAAGCTGATTTGGACATGTATTTTCTTTAACAATCTTTTCAGTTTAATTTCTTTTGGATTTTAATATCTGCTCATAAGTGAGATCAGCTTGTAATTTCCTTTGTTTTGTCCTCATTATGGTTTTAGTATCTGACCTCTTAAAATGTGTTTGGGGCTGGACCTTCTTTTGCTTTTCTGTGAAAGGGCCTGTACAAAATTGAAATAATCTGTTCCTTGAAAACTTGGAATTTCCTTGTAAAACTATCTTTGTGAGCTTTAAAAAAACTGTCTTTAAGAATGATAAGATTTAGTGTTTGTTTATGGGTCAGTTTTGACATTGTACATATTTCTAGGAATCTATCTTTTCTGTTGAATTATTGTTATAAAAGTATTTATACTGTTCTTTAATCTTTTAAATTTAAGTTGGATTTGTAATCATGTATTCTTTTTTTCTTCCCGTTTTCTTTTTCCTTAATACCATATTTATTTAGATGTGTCTGGAAAAAGTTGCCTTTTTAAGTGAATTCTCACCTCTGCTTTTTCTGTAGGTCTCATTACAGTTTTGCGTTTTCAAAGATCTGCCTTTAGCTTTGGTATCTCTTGTATCTTTTTCTTTTAAATTAATTTATTTCTTTTCTTTCCTCCCATTCTTCCTTCCTTCCTTTCTCTCTCTCTCTCTCTCTCTCTTTCTCTCTCTCTCTGTCTCTCTTTCATCACACTTTGTTCAGGCTGGCCCTGAACTGAACTATGTAGCCCAGAACTGTGTAGCCCAGGCTAGCTTTGAACTCACAGCAATCCTCCTGCCTATGCCTCCCAAGTGCTGGGATTACAGGTGTGAGCCAACACACCCAGCACTGTGATATGAGCTATCAGGGATTGAACTCAGGACCTTGCACTTGCCACACAGACGCTGGAACCACTGAGCTAAATTCCTGGTCCCTCGCTTGCTGTATTTACGGTTGGCCTTTTTCTTCTATTCCCACCTATCTGCTTGCCATCTTCATTTTCCCCTTATCTCATGCTTTCTTTTCTATACCTTGATGCTTGGAGCAGTAGAAAAATGATCATTTTCATTTCCCTCCCCTCAATTGTTTTCTTCTTTTATTTTTTACTTTTCTTTGAGGATTCTTCCATTATTTACTGAATATTTTGTCTTGCTCCTTCCCTCTCCCCAGAGCCTTGGCCCTAGCACCAAAAGGAAGGTGTCAGCATGAGCTCCCTGTGATTTTCTTTGAATGCCAAGTGTTGACTGTTGTTTACCACCTAGTCCTTGTTACTATCCATACAGCCCACCCTGGGGGACGCCTAGGCAGAAGGCAGATGGGGGTGTCAGCCTGCTGCTGGGAGACATGGACACATGGGCTTCCCAAGCAGGCTCCTTTCTTGCTGTTTGACTCTCGACAAGCCATGTCCCAAGGCCCACATGTGTGACCCAGGGTTTTAAACACCGGTCTTTTCTTTGTTCTTCATGAGTTACTGTGAGAACAGTGAGGGAGTGGTGAATCCCTTATTTACATTAAGAGGGTCTTCCTATGTTGCGTTCTCCGGGAGAACTCTTCAGAAGAGTTTGTGAGCCATTCCAGAGTAGAGTGGTGTGTGGCATAGAGTGGATGAGAGAAACCCTGATGGGAAGCAGTAGGTGGTGACAGGAGTGACAAGAAGCAGAGAGGTTGTGCTCAGTGGTAGGGAGAGTTTCAGGGGAGTTGCTGTCCCCTGGGAGAAGGGAGCTCGTAACCTCCTGAGCTGCAGATGTGAACGCGTTGTTGTGTACAAGAGCCAGAGTCCAGCGTTCCGTGATGTCCTGTGATCTTTTCCCCATCTCTGCCTCATTACATTCATGACCCTGGGCTTTTTGGAGCTTTTTCTGATAAGTCAGCTGCCATTTACAGTGTTTTGTTTTGTTTTTTTTTTAATTAGGGAGACTTTGTTGATACTCTAGGTTCTAAACAGCTGGATTAGAAATTATGTTTGATGAGTATAATTCTTATTAAACTTCTTGTATGTGAAAGAAATGATTTAGTTTTGAATATTATTTCACTTATTCTCTTATTGTACTTATTTTACTCGTGTAATAGTCATTTAAAGTATCAGTCATAGAACTGGTACTGCACAAAATATGGTCCCTGGCTTTTCAGAGGTTTCATTAGGGATGGAGGCAGATGCAGATGCCAGTACACAGGACAGATAAAAGTAAAAACACGCTGACCCTCCCAGGCCCCCAGGAGCATAGTTTGAAAATGATTGGTCAGTTCTGCTTTATTTTATAGAGAAGATAAAAGCCTAGAGAAAGAATTATATAGCTCCTGAGCTTATGTAAGTAGCAGTGCAAAGCCTAGAACCAAATCTAGCCCTCTGCATATAGATTTAGTGCTGAAGAACAACCCAGCTCTACACATACATGATTTGAATTAGTTAAGTTCATCCATTGGATAAGCAGTCCACCTTTTTTCAGAGCCGATGTGGCTGTCAATAACGAGCTATTTTTCAGTTTGACCAAAGGATACCAAATTTAGAAATAAGAACCAGATGGCTAAGAATATTGAAATGGCTTCAGATTTTACACAGAATACCCATACTCTTGGTTTTTAACAGGAAATTGCTGTCCATATTTTTGTTGATGGAAGTTGCGTTTTCAAAGAAACTAGAATATGTCCATTTCTCTCAGTATTGTAAATTTTATCTTAAGATTAAACACTAAATACTACAGCATAGGCTTTTTTTTTTTTCCCAAAAATGACCCTCACTGAATTTTTCTATTAAGGAGTTTTTAAGAAAAATTAACTTTCATGACATGATCATTTTGCTCTCTAATATTTTTGTTCCCTTATATATTACTTTGCCTGAGAATTAGAGCAAAGGGCAAAGAGGGAGTTTGTTTTCCCTAAAGAACAGGGATTTTTTTTCTCCTGGTGGACAATTAAAAGTGTATAATTGATTACATTTCTGTTTCTGTCCTGGCCTTAAGAGAATTCAGAGCTAGATTTATGGCTTTTCCACAGCATCTGCATAGTCCCCTTCACTTAGGAGTCCTACTCCAATACCACGTTAGTTATTGTCCTTTCTTTCAGTAACCTCTCAGCCTGGCAGTCACTGGGTCGCAATATTGTCCTGTAGAATTTCCTTCGATTTACTTACAGCTGGCGAATACTTCACCGTGTGTATGTACCATTTTTGTTCAGCCATTTGCTGTCCGTGGACACTCAGACTGCCTCGTCTCTCTTGCTGTTGTAAAGAATCCTACTGTGGATACAGGGTGTACAAGTACCTCTTCGAGTCTCTGATTTCATTTCTGTTCTGCAGATGGGTGGATTGTATGGAAATTCTGCTTTTCATTTCTTTTGAGGCAGCACTATGCTGTTCTCTCCAGCAGCTGTGCTATTTTATATTCCCATCAGCAGAGCCAAAGGTTTCGATTTCTCTATATCCTCATGAGCTCCCCAACTCCTTTAATAGGAGCCACCCTAAGGAGTGCAAAGTGTGGGAAAGATGGTTAACCCAGAATTAGCCTGGGAAAATAAGAGAATATACATTTGAATCAGGTATAAAGGTATAAAATGTGAGTTAAGGGATCTGATCCAGACACCATGAGAGGTCGAGGCAGGATGATTGCCAATTCCAGCCCAGCCTGGAAAACTTAGCATCCCTATCTCAAAACAAAACAGAGTACAGGTGCACATGTGTGGGCCTAGGTTGAGGATGGACATTAGTTCCGTGTAAGCGTACATGGGTTCAGTTCCCACTACTGGAAAAGTAATGACACAGTTGAGGATACGCGGAAGCTAATAAAGTAGAATGTCTTTCTCAGAACCAGAAAAATAATAAACATGGGGACAGAAGATTGGACATTTTATAGTGAGATGATGATTATTTGACCTTTAGTCATACTTAGAAGAAAAAATATTTCTAGAAACTGGAAAACTTGAAAATTGATACTTGGAAAAAAATCGAACTGCAGAATTATTATAAGGATCTTAGAGATCACCTGATTCCCCTACCCTGCTAGGGTTCTTCTCAACCATTGCAGCCAGACAGTCGTTATATGCATCGGTAAGTACTTCCATCCATGAACTTAGAGGCAGGGACGCTCTTGTGACTAAGAGCATTGGATTTGAGTCATGCGGACTAGGGTTTGGATGCAGACAGCTGTCCCCAGCTGTGGGCTCTTGGCTGGGTTATGACAGCCTGTGGGTGGCAGGAATGTGTAAGGAGGTGGTGTTAACATACACCTGGCACAAGTGTCACCCACGTTCCCATGGTGCCTCAAGAGGACTATAAATATTAGGTTAAACTTTACATTAAGGCAGGTTTTAGCACCCTCCTATTTAAATCCCCAAATCCTCCATGCTGTGCAGTACCACATAACTCATACTTCCTGTGTGTGACAGTTTCTCAGCTATTGATTGGGAGCAGGTTCTGCATTCTTTTCCTCAAGCCAAGCATCTCCAAGTTCATCCTTGTCATGCTGTGTCCAGCTTTGCAGAATCCTCTTTTTTTTCCCTCCTATGATCCTTCTCAGGCTCTTTCTCACAAGGTGCCCTCTAGAAAGGAGTAGCGCTCCATGTGGAGGTTTTGCGCAGAATGAGTAGTTTCTTGGTTTTCTCTTGGGGAGCATCAGGGGCCCTGCTGCCCCCCAGGCCTTTCTGCTTCGTGCTCACCTCCTTGCTCTGTCCCAGCTCGGTGGCATCTCCTTGCACAGACTGACAAGCCCATCCCTTCTCTGTTTGCTGTTCTGTGTCTGACCCATTCTCCTCCTCGGTGCTCACCTACCCTCTGCTACTCTGGGTCAGCCTTTCACCCCATGCCACCTCCTCAGTGGGTCCTGTGGGGCTCCTGGGTGACATCCCTGTCTCCCAGGATGCCCTCCCCCTTGGTCGATGTATTTTAGTGTTTGTGATTTCCACACCCAACATATTCAATATTTCACTAATTTGCCTTGTTTTTTCCTCAACAATAGACTATACATTCAGTGAGTGCAGGAATCTCTTGTTTTATTTACCAAGTGGTGATTGTCTGAGGCCTGGTGTAGGCGGGTGGTAGGTTAGTGCTCCTGAGGCGCACAGAGGAATGAGTCCTAGGTGGCTTACGACTTGTGTAATCCTGGGCTGGAGAAGGGCACCTGAGCACCAGTTCACTTAGTGTTTGATCACTTGATTTTTCTTGTGCCGTGATCAGAAAGGCAAATTAACCTACATGACGAAGGAAAAATAAGACATGTTTGGTGTTTCAGAACTTTGGAAATTTTTAAATCACTTTAGTTCCTGCATGAATTTTTTATTTTACATAAACTTTTACTCATATAATTTTTATTTTTATAAGACTATAGCTTATTGAAAAAGGAATATTTGCTTTTTAAATTTCTTATTAGAGCTCACCAAGCAGTAGCCTGAAAATAAAGAATCTTCTCAACTCTCAGAGTGGCCAGAGCTCTAAACGAGCTGCTCAGCGTCCCCAGTGTGCCAGGGAAATAGTATTTTCTGCATGTGTCATGACCAGCAAAATGAACCCTATTTTAAGATGTATAAAATATTTCCTTCAACTGGAGTTTAACCTGCTTGTGATTCTAGCATATTTTAATTCCTTCCCCCCCAGGGATACTTGCCAAAATAGAATAAAGCATCAGCATTTTACAGGAGGAATCCTGCTGTCTTTATGGACTTGATAATATTTGCCATATACAGAAAGGTATTTCAGAGACACAGCTAAAAGCATTTAAAATACAGGTTCGAAAACCGTGTCATACCTACACAGTAAAATAGTCTCTACAGTAAAAAAGGAAAGGACTACTTATTTTATTTATTTATTTATGTATTTATTTTTAAAAGGTTTTTTGTTGTTGTTGTTGTTTTTTGAGATATGGTCTTGCTTTGTAGTTCAGGCTGGTCCTGAACTTGGTCTTGAACTCAGCAATCCTCCTCCCTCTGCCTCCCCAGTGCTGGAATGACAGGCGTGAGCCGCTATATAGACCCAGCATTGTGGTGTGTGTTCTGATTGCTGGTGGGTGTGAATCACTATGCCAGACATTGTAAGTGGTTACTGGGGATTGAACCCAGGGCGGGCACCAGAACCAATGAGCTAAATCCCTGGCCCAAGAATTACTTATCTTAACAGTAACTTGAATCAGTCAGAAAAAGTCTTTCACTGATTGAAGTGAGACAAGAAAAAATACATGTATTTATTTCAAGTTGCAAAACAGGCAGATATAATCTAGGGGGATAAAGTAGTTGCTAACCTGGGTGCAGAGAAGGGAGAGAATCAGTGAATGCTGTCCGAGAATGTGGGGGAAGCAGGACTAAAAATGTGCTGCAGTAGTACATGGTGCCAGTTACGTGGTGTAAAATTCATTGAACTACACATCTAAAATGAATGTGTTGTATGTAATCTTAGTAAACGCCATTGAAAAAATTGAGGTTAGCGCTCGGCACGGTAGCACACACTTTATAATCCAGCTGCTTGGGAGATTGAGGCTGGAGAGTCTCAAATCCAAGGCGAAGCCAGGCAATTTAATCGCAAGAAAAATTTCTCACACTGTCTCAGAATAAAAAAGGCTGAGGAAATAGCTCACTGGAGAGATGAGTTCAGTTCTCAGTGCTGCAAAACAACAACAACAACAGCAAAATTAAAGTTGCTATAGTGTTACTTCTATAAAGAACTGATGTTATTTTCCTTAGTAGAAGCATCAACTAAGAGCCCATGAATGACTCTTGAAAATAAGATCTGCTTAGATGATGTGAAACTTCTCTGCCTTTAAAAGTGGCAATTTGCTATGCTGTATCCAGAAAACTTTATTGTAAAAATACGCAGAGGTCTAACCTGTGGAGAGCGATGAGATATTTTTCTGTGGAAGCTGTGTGGTGGTGAGGAGACGGTGCGCTTAGCAGGGTCTCAGATGGGGCGGTGCTGGTAGACATCTGGGAAAGCCTGTGGAGGTCAAAGGACCTTGTCAACATCACCTGACATTTGATGCATTGCATATCAAATGCAAAAATGCGATGATGCAAACACAGATGTGTTTAAAGCCATTTTGATAATTATGAAATTATACAGTATAACCAGGCTTTGGTGCATCTTCATCCGGTCATGTGAGTGCACAGACATACACGCTATATATTGCTGTGTAGCATCCTACATTGTTTGCTGTCAGAGGAAATATTTTTCTTTGTTATATCTCTTCTTCAAAAGTATTTCTAAGACTATGTAAGGAATGTTGTTTTCATTTCCACTGTCAGTACAGGGGTGGTCTTGCTTCACTGCATTTCCTGTCGTTAATTGGTATTATTTCTTTTAGCATTATTGAGGTAATTATTGGTGCATCTAAACGCCATGGTTAGAGTGTAATGAGTTTTTATCTGTGCTTACACTGGTGAAGCCAGCACCACAGTGAAGACAAGGAGTACTTCCTCCTTCTCCTGCCTCTCTCCACCGGCAACTTTCTAGCTCTAGAGAATAGTAGAAAATTGGTAGAATCTTACGGAAATGGAACCAATAATTTATTCCTTTGGAAGAAAGGAATCTGGGTTTTTTAACTCATCACAGTCAATTTTTGACTCATCTGTGTTGTTATTGTATCAGTACTTCTTTCCCTTTTGTTGCTGAATTCTGCATTTTATGACTATAACACATATCTGTTCACTGTCAAGGAATGTTGTGGTTATTTCCAGCTCTGGGCTTTTTCAAATAAAATGGCAGCATTTTTATACAAATATGTGTGGATATAATCGTTCTTCCTAAGAGTAGAGTGATCTGTCATATGATACTTGTGTGTTTGTTCTTTTTGGAATTAAATTTTTACAAAACCATTTTTAGACTTTGAGGTGGCATTCTCAACATAAAGTTACATCTTTTGAACATAATATTCAGTGACATTACTACATTCACAATGTGCAGCTGCTTCTAAAATATTTTCATTATCCCTAGGTATCCTTTACCCATTAAGCAGATACTCCCCATACCTACTCTGTCCCCAGTCCCTGAAAACCACTGATCTGCCTTCTACCTCTAAGAATTTGTCTGTTTTGGACTTTTCGCATGAATGGAATCTTGCCATGTGTTACGTTTTGTGTCGGTTTTTTACTTAGCATAGTGTTTTTGACATTCATTTGGATTGTAATGTGTATTAATACTTCTTTTTTATGGCCAAGTAGTATTTGTATACATATATATTTTTTTCTACATTTGTTTTTAGTTTCTTTGGGTAGATACATAAGAGAATTCTTGTATCATAGGGTAATTCTATGTTTAACATGTTGAAGAATTACATATTCTCCATGTTTTAACATTTCACATTCTCTTTAGCAATAGAAAAAAAATTAGTATTTCTGGGCCAGGGATTTAGCTCAGTGGCACCACTGCCTGCCTTGCAAAATTGTGAGTTCGATCCCTGGTACCACACACACAAAATCATATTTCTCTACACTCTTGTGAAGTTACACCCCTACTGAGGTTGGAGCCACTTTAGTAGGTACAGACTACTGTTTCTCATTGTGGTTGTGCTTAGCATTCTCCTGATGACTAAAGATGTTGAATATCTTTTCATAGGCTTGTTGGCTATTTATATATGTTCTTTGGGGAAGTATCCAAGTCCTTTTCCTTTGAACTGTCTTACTGAGTTATAAGAATTCTTTATATAATTATATGTGTATTTTAGATAAACGCTTGTTAGAAACATGATTTATAAATATTTTCTACCATTCTGTAGATTTCCTTTTATTTGGTTGGTCATGTTCTTTAATGCACCAGAGTTTTAAACTTCATGTTGCTTGTGCTTTTGGTTTACTTGTTTGTATTTTTAATTGACCCGTAAGACATGTTCAGATTTCTGGCTATGATGTGTTTCCTGGTCATGGAAAGCACTCTGGGAACCAATGCTCCCAGCCTGGTGTGAGCGGGAGGGACCCGCCAGTTCTCAGAATGTACGACTGCGCTTTTGGAAGGTGGGATCTAAAGGGTGGTTCAACAGATGTTCTATAGTGGCTGTCCCCCTTCCTTATTTTCCTTGACTAGTAACCACTGACTACAAAGAAAGCAGTAGAGGTGTGTACTTCACAGAGGCCTCAGGGTCTGTCTTTTTATCACCTTGGTATTGAGCTGTGTAGTTAGTTACAGGCCTCATCATTGAATGGAGAGCATATAGGATTTGGTAATAAAGTATCTTAGTGACTTTTGGCAACTTTCTAATCTTCTGTTTTAACATCTATATACTTTTCATAAAGTTGTTATAAAGATTTAATAACACTATATAAAAGTAAGAGTAATAAAATGCCATATGGATGCATTAATAAAACAGATAGTTTTATCTGTATAGAATCATGTTTTCTATAATATTCATGAAATTAAAATACTTTTTTTTCTGTAGAATGGATTGAACTCAGAACTTTGCACTTGGTAGGAGGCGCAGTATTGCTGGCCTAAATCCCAGCCCCATCACTTTTTTTTAATGGGGTAATTCTCATTGTGAAGTTAGGAGTAATGAGACTTTTGATGACATATTTACTGAAGGGTCTGAGTGTAAATTCTTTCTTAGTAAAGTTTGAATATGTATTTATATTAGCTAAAGTGATCTTGTGTAGCAGAGCTATCTGATATTGCCTTATTCCTGCTTCTACTTCTTACCTTAATATTTATCCATTAAAAGTAACTTTCTAACACCTTTGAGCCCATTTCAGGATTTAGGGATATAATTTCTGAGCAAATATGGAGAATTAAGAAGATGTAATACTTTTAAAAATTAAGGAATGTGTAGGCCGAGGATTTAGCTCAGTGGTTCTGGAGTCTGCCCGGCAAGCTCAAGATCCCAAGTTCCATCCCTGGTAACCACATACCGCAGTGTGGGGTGTGGTGGCCCACGCCTGTAATCCCACCACTCCGGAGGCGGAGGCAGGAGGATTGCTGTGCTTTTGAGGCTACCCTGGGCTACATAGTGAGCATAGGGCCAGCCTGAACAACAAAGTGAGACCCTGACTCAAAATAAATAAATAAATAAATAAATAATTAAGGAATGTTTACTGAATCAATTGATGCAGAATTTTATCATTTTAATATAAGTTACATTGATTTAGTATGTTACACTGAAGTATGTTTGCCACATGCTTAACCTCTATTATGTGGTGGTTTAAGTCAGTTCCATAATTTGCATGATGATTCATAAAAACCTTTTGTGATTTTTAACACATCATATTATCAACTGGAATAATACGGAAATTATACAGAGTACATAGTTCTCTTAGAAATGCAATCCCGTAAGTGCTACTCTTGGGCTGTACAATGTATATATTGAAATCTAAAATTACGACAGAAGTTCCTTCTCTTTTATAATTGGTGTCAAGTGGTTCATCCTTTCACTTGAAGGGCAAATTAGTGAGGTCTCATTTGCACCAGATTACTTTAACTGCCAGAGCCGTTAACCGGGCACTGGAGTGAATGCAGTCTCTTGGTAGTAGTGCACTAGGGGAGAGAGTGAGCGAGTGCTGCTTTTGTTTTAGAAGCCCGTTTTTCTTTTCTGATTAAAAGATTCATAAAAAGTGAACTTTTATGTTGTATTTTCATTTGTACATAGTACTAATCTCCCATTAGTTTTATAAGAAGTTAGTTTTAAATCATTCTGACAGAAATAAAAATCAAACTTTCTGGGTTTTTTATTGTTTTTTCCCAAATATCATCCCTTGTTTTTACCCCCAGTAAAAACTCAGCTTTTCTATTTTTTCTTTCCATCTCTCCGCTCTTCTTCTTTTGCTGAGACTGCCCTGTGGAGTTCATTATTGATTTCCATATCACAAAATCTGACGGGCTTTCCTCGGTTCTCATATTATTTGATCTGTCACCAGTGTTCCGCGCAGGTGTCTCTTCCTCTTTTTTTTTGTATTTAAATTTCTTGTTTTCTTTTTTTAAATTTTTAAAAAAATTTTTTTATCTTTATTGGTACATTAAATATACACATCATGATTGCACTCCATAATGGGGATTTGTACCAGTATAAGACACAGCTTAATTCTCATTTTTTCCCATAGCCCTACCCACCCTACCGCCCTCCCATATATATAAAATTTGTTTCCTTACTTTTTTGTCACAATCTCAACATTTTCCCCTTCTTCCTATTTTACATTTAGCATTTTCTATTTCAAAGGTGTCTCTTCCTCTTTCAGGGCAGGCACAGCACCCCTTGAGCTGAGGCCCAGCCTCTCCTTTTCCTTTTTAAATGCCTCTCAGGCTTCCGTGGACCACGTGCGCTCCTGGCTTCCTTTGTCTCTGTTTCCCTCACCCACCTCTCTGTTGGTGGTTGTGTGATTTCTCTGCGGATGGAGTCTTTCCTCCTAGGAGTCAGTCCTTTGGTTTCTTCTTATTTGTATCTCTTCTCCTTTGTGATCCTGCTTAATCCTACTGTTTAAAATACCTACATAGGTAGGTTCCTTTCTTGAGCACTCGATTTAATATCTGATTGTCCTCTTGACATCTGCAGCTGGATGTCTGGTAGCATCTCACACTTAGCATAAATAAAATGGAGTTTCCATTTGTCCCTGTTTCTCCCGCAGTGTTTCCCACGTTGGGTAACTGACTCTGTCTCAAACTGAAGAAGTACCCTCGATCCCTCTGTACTCCTACCTCGTGTGGACAGTCTGTGAGCCAATCACTCGGGACTTCCTTCAAAATTTATCTAGAATCTGACCAGTTCTCATCGCTTTCGTTGTCCATTTAACCACAGAAAGAAGAGGTGTCAGTGTTTTTCTTTCACTTCAAAGTACTTTTTTAAAAAAACTCACTAGCTAGTGTTTCAGTTCTAATTTAATTCTTTGTCACTTTATAATATTTGTAATAACAGAAGAAATGAATAGGCTAGTGTTGTCAAGCTGACTAAAGTGTGCCCAGGTGAAAGAGCTGGACCACAAGACCTTGACAATCAAGAATGGACTTGAAAGAGCTTGACAATCAAGACCAGAACTTGACCTATCTGTGTATACCGGTGCCCTACTTACATGCCTTTGCCAAATGTCAGATTACTATCTCTGCTTTATTTAACCCCCATGAAACACAGGTAAACGACCAGGCACTTTGTACAAGAAAGGAGTAGATAAAATGTGGGTAAGCTGGTTCACAGATGGCTGTGTTTAAAACTCTGGATTCCTTCACTGGTATCTACTCACTTTGCAAATATTCCCTGTGAACCTCTCTTTCTATCATGAAATGGAATAAAGGGAAAGATTGCCACATCGAAGGGGTTTGAAGAGAGACAAGTGGAAAGGCTTAAATTTGTGTCCGCGTTTTAAGGGACTGCAGAGACACAGCAGAGTGTATGTTTACTTTGTATCATAGTTCAGTTAGTTTTTGCCTAATTAGTTTATATGTTGGTTCCTGTGAATGTTAGTTCAAAATGTTTTAATGTAGTTAGACACACAGGTTGGGGTTCACTAGTTCTGTGAAATTCTTTACTTCCATAATAATAAGTGGGAGAATTATTATAGTTTGAGAATTCAAAAACCTAGTAATCATGACACATGTCAGTACCTAATATAAACAAAACAGGCACACACCTGGAATTGTACGAGGTTATTTTACAGAAGAGACTGTTTCTGTTTCACTGTGGAATCTAAGTTAGCAAAGGAAAATTTGAAACAGTTTAAAAGATGAGTATTTTATGACCTTGCACTTGTAATATCTTTGTTAGCAGTTGCTTACTAATTTTTAGATGGAGGTTTCCCCTAGGTATTGAGGCATGGAGATTGTAGAGGATGTGAAGTTGCGTGTCCTGGTGATCTCTCTTGTGGATGGCACAGTATTAATGGCAGTTTGGGTGACTCTCAGGCCAGGAGAGAGCTTATTACAAGTGCAGTTTCTGTGCCATGGTTACTTTCTCATAGACGTGTTCCACTGGCCTGGTGGGAAGGACTGCCCTTTGTCGATATTTTTATAGGAAGATGTCTTCAATGCAGTAAATCCTGTTAGGCTTGATACTGATAAAAGTATCCTCCAATCAATTGAAAGATAAAAACAAGGTCAGAAATGAAAGGAGGTTAGAGCCTCTTCCTCCTCTGCTTCTACCCAGTCCACTCTCTTTCAAGAGCAAGCAAAATGATGTCGCCGTGGCAGACATGAGCTGGTGCCTGTTGTAAATGGATAAAGGGTACGTTGAGTAAGATTTTGTTGCAAAGACTGGATATTTGGGGGTGTGGTTCCTTTCTTTGCCAGTTGTCTGAAATCTGCTAGTTAAATTGAAATATTAAAATGTATATACTTGTTAATTAGAAGGGATGGTCAGTTGATCCTTATGTTTTAAGGTACAGTGTCAGCACATTTACATTTTGATATTTGAAAAGCTAAAAAGAAAGCAAAAGAGGGAGGGTGGAAGGGGAGAGAAAGGGAAAGCATTCACGAAAGAATTTGGATCTTCTTGTAGGATTGATTTTGGAATCAGCAAATCAACAGTGCTGATTTTTTCCATTGAAAAACAGTTTAACTTTGGACATTGTACTCAATTCTGTCATCTTTATAGATAAAGGACTTGCTTAACCTGTCAGATGGAAGAAGAGCAGCCTTTTATTTTCAAGTTGACCATAGCCATAGTTTTTCCTTTGGAGACAGCACTTAGATCAGAGGGATATTTGCAAGTACTTTTTAGTTTTCTAAATATTTTAATTACATATGTATATGAGTTTTTTTCAGTTTCCCATGTCTTTTCTGCACATTATTACTTACCATTTAGTGCTATTTTTGTTTCATTATCACAGCTGTAATAATTACAATCTTGCTGCTGTAATGATAAACACTAAAATGCCTGAGGACTGGACTATTCCCAAGTTGATGTTTAACCCTGTTTATGCTATGAGCTGAGCACTTCAGTGAAACTGCGCTGTCAGTTGTATCTAGGACTCTTAGGCTGTTCTGCCTCATGTGTCAGGTGCTCAGGCCCACAGAGAGCCGAGTCTGAACCGAGGAAGAGATACTCATTCTCGGGGGCCTGGGGAGAGGAAGAAAAAGACTGTTGGCATCCAGAGCAGAGAAGTGAGGAGAGCCCCTGCAAGAGAGTTCAGAGGCCCTGTGAGCAGAGGCGGAAGGTTTCAGCTGCAGGAGTGGTTTCCTGTCCAGTGTCTGCTCAGACTGTGGGGATGGCCTTTGGGTTTGGACCTCAGGAATCTGTAGAGATGGAAGAAGTGAAGGGGGAGCGTCATTACCGAGGTTTTGCTTTCTGGTTTTGAAGATTATATTTGAGTAATAGATTGTGCAACTAAATTGAAAAAAAAAAACAAGTTCAAAGACCACGGTGTTGAGGGCCACAAAACCAAACATTAGATGATGATCGAAACCTTTGTTTTTGTTTTTTTAGGTTTTTTTGAGACTGAGTCTCTTATAGTTTAGAAACAGCCTGATCATTATGCAGCCCAAGCTGGCCTTGAGCTCACTGCAGTCCTCCTACCTCCACTATGCAGGTGCTGAGATTACAACCATGCACTTGGCATGCACTGCCACACACAGCCTGGTGGTAGAAATCTGCTATAGGCCAGAAACTAAGGAAGAGAATATACAACTGTTAAAGTAGACCTGAGCTTTCCTGGCTGCTGTATCTGGTACACTCTGGCCCTTACTCCAGTAGGGCTGAGGGCTGGTAGTGATTTGTGGAGTTCTGGTAGAAAAGTAGGTGAGCTGTCCCTACCGAGTCTGGAGCAGGCTCTCTTACAAAGACTAGATTACTTGGATTCTAGAGGTATTAGTCAGCTGCGGAATATCCAGGCACTCTGGAGTCATATGTAAGGAGCATGCCATAAGAGGGTGAAAAGTCAAACCAGGCTTTACCTTCTTTATAATTTATTTTTTAATGTACTAAACTAAAGGTGAAATATAGAATAGAAATCAACATAGGGGTAAGAATGGAAATTAAGGGCCAGGGAGTTAGCTCAGTAGTTCCGGCGCCTGTCTTGCAGGCACAAGGGCTCTGGTTGGATTTCCCGGTAACCACATACAATACTGGACGTGGAGACTCACGCCCAGCAGCAATCAGTACCACATACCACAGTGCTGGGCGTGGTGGCTCACTCCTGTAATCCCAGCACTCGGGAGGCAGAGGCAGGAGGATTGCTATGATATGAGTTTGTAGTTCACTGAACTACAAAGTGAGAGCCTGTCTCAAAAAAAAAAAAAAAAGAATGGAAATTAAAATGTTTAAAATTATTACTGCCAACTTGTTTCTCTTTATTTCATACGCCAATTATTTTAGAAGTATGCTGGGGGGTGCTGCTAAAGTACACATTCTAAATAACACATTTTGTCATTTAAAATGGGTTTTAATTCCTGATTTGATTAAGTCCTGCCAAAACTGGCTTAATTTCCTAATTAATGTTAAGAGAAATATTCTTTATTTTAAAAGAAAGTTGAGGGCCAGGGATGTAGCTCAGTGGCACAGTGCCTGCTTGGCAAGTGCAGGGTCCTGACTTTGATCCCCGATACCAAGAAATAAATAAATTGAATGAATGAATGAATGAATGAATGAAGGAAAGGATGTATGAAAATTGAATGGTTTCTAAATTGACTAATACCCCTCCTACCCTGAGATCCTGATCATTTGAGCTGAAATTGTTTGGTAGTTCTTAATCTATTTTCATTAGCTAAGTTGTGGTGAGAAAACTCCCCATGGGAAGAACAAAATTAGCTTAGTAATTTCGCCCATTCATCCGTGTGTATGTAACATGACTGATTTGATTTCTGATGCTGCAGTAGAACTGAATCAAGAGCAAGTAGTTTTTGCTTTCTTCACTCTGTCTCCTGTTACTCTGAAGCCTTTTTGTATATCTGTTTTCTTCTAGGTGAGGAATTTAAAATTGGAACAGGAACAAGAGAAAAACAAAATCTTGTCAGAAGCGCTGGAGGCCCTGGCCACTGAGCACCATGAGCTAGAGCAGTCTCTGGTTGAAGGCTCCCCACCTCCCAGCATCCTTAGTGAGGAAGAGTTCTATGATGCGCTGTCAGGTAACTCTGGAAACCTCCCGTCTGTGTTGGTTGCTGGGGATTTAAGAGTCCCCTGCCTAAGTGACTTCTCAGAGTGGATGCCACCTAGAGTCTTCTGGGATAAAATAGTATAAACAGAATAGTGTAGCTCCTCCAGCTACCTGTTTTTGATGTCATCTTGCTAAGGCAAAAGTCTGGAATGAGACGCATAACCACATCCAGAAACCCTGACCCTCATCTAGGGCCGGCTCCATGACCTCGCTATTCTTAGTGGGGTGGTCCAGTGTCCATTTAAAGACATTTCTTGAGGCGTCTGTGTGTCCATCAGTTTAATGCCTAGATTGTGAGGGGGTACCCAGCACTGGAAACTGGGAGATGTGGGTAAAGGAGGTGAGAACAGCTTGAAGAGAAGGCCCTTCCATTGGGGGGAGTTTTAGACTTTTAAAGATTCAGTTTAGAAGTTTTGAGAGACATAGGTGGGGAAAGTAACAGGAAGGTGGTTGGAGATCAATCAGTGAGATTGAGAAAAATTATTTATGAGAGGAAATTAAATGCATGTATAAGAGGTAAACATATATCATTAGTGGATTTCACAAAACTTGACCAAAGGAGCAGGGAACGTTGTGTATATGGATTGAATCAAATTCATAATAAGAAATCAAAGGCAGCATATGGTGTGATAATAGAAATAAGATCTAAAGATTAGATTGAGGCTAAAACATGGTGGGACAGGGAAGTTTGATGTAGGCTTACAGAGAAAACTTACATAAAATAAACATTCAAGTAAGAACATATTTATAATTAAGGAAAAATAATTCTAATAGCCAGATTTTGGAATAATAAAATTGTGATTGTTGTCACTTAGTTATGGAATGTGTGAAAAGAGAATCTCCTACTGGGAAGGAGAAGAGGAAGAATCTGGAAACTGGAATGCATGGCACAGTGAAGAAAGTGGAGAGGGGAGGAAAGAGGGCGAGGAACATTGAAGACTGTCATTCTGGGCCTCAGCCCCGCGCCACCTCCATGGGTGCTGTCTTATGTGTTCCCTCTGTGACGGACATCGAGAAGGAAGGCAGTGCCAGGCTTGTGGGGCTGAGGCATAGAGGCCAGAATATAAAAAAAGAGTTTGGATACTTCTGCTACTTATCTTGTGTTTTACCTTTTAATTTTCATTAAAAACTCTCACTGTTGTTATAAACAATTCACTAAAAGGTAGACATAGGTAGACATAGGCCCAGTGAAATCCTCCTTCACCCTTACCCTAATTAATCGGTATTCTTTTTCAGAGGATCTTATTAGCAGGCCATTAAAGATCTTCCACAGCTCCAGGAAATGCAGGGAAGGATGGGTGCCAAGCCTTGAGTGGCCACCCAAGTTTGTTCCATTAGTCTAAACATAGCCCTGCTATGGCCACTCCTCCTGTTTCCCATTACAAATCTTTAGAATAATTTGGGGCAGCCTCAAGTCGGATGCTCTCAGGTCAAGTCCTGACCTGCTGTTGACCTGCCACGTAATTCACTGAGATCCTAACAGCTGTCACTGTGGAATGGCGTCGTCTTCCACCAGTCTGTGCACATGAGCCTCTGGCCCCACTTCCCCTGTCACTGCTCCACAGAAGAAATGCCCCCCTTAGTTAAAGCCACCCCTTCCACATTTGCTCTATACCCCTCTACTTGTGCCTTTCCAAACTTGTGTAGTTATGGCTTCTTTCACTTATGCTTTCAGTGACATGGAAACTTCAGACACTTTAAATAGTAACGTAAATTGTAATTAACAATGAAGATTTATTCTTCTACATTTTAGATGTTAGAATTCCTAAAGTTAAGGTTGTGTTCCTTCGCAGAGGTCAAAGAGAGAGTCCATTTCTGGCCTTTTCTAGCTCTTAGGGACCTGCCTGCGTTTGTTGGCTCAGAGTGTATCCTCAGAATTCAAAGCCAGAACTCTGTCTTCTGCAAGTCTCTAAGTCTCACCCTGTTCCTCCCTGTAGAAAGGAGCCTGTGACTACATTGAGCTCACAAGATAATCTGGGACAACCTCCCCATCTCAGGACTTAATCAAATCTACACAGTTCCTATTGACAGGTAGGATAAGATGTTTGTAAGTTCCACAGACAAAGACTTGCATCATAGTGAAGTCATTATTCTAACCAACATAGTCTGAAAATTTGTACCGCCAACCCTGACCTTGTGTACCCAGTTGTCATCTGGATGTATCAGAAATGATTTGATTTTCTTCTTAGATCTTGTTCCTGCCTGCGTTGGCCTCATCTAAATAAAGGGCTCTTGTTTTATCTCTTAAAGCCAGAGCATGACATTCATGTGCCACGCCCATGAAATACAGACTGAGGCCTGTCCATCCCCCTCCAAATGATACTTGGGCTTTATTTTTTATTAATGTAGGGTAATAGTTAAAAGTGCAGGTGAGGTTGAAAACTGTTGATAAATCAGTTATGTCAATGCTTATATCATTGGGAAAGTGTTTTACTTTTCTATTCATTATTTCTTTATCAGCAAATGGATCAGAGGACTATTGAGGCATAAATTAAAGGGTATTTAAACAGTCCCTGAAGTGGCAATAGGCGCTCACTCATTACTCTGCATGCAGCCCTCTCTGACCTCTTCCTGATCTCTGTGCTCTGGTCGTGCCCCATCCCCAACCACAGTGGTGCTGTGTAGACCAACCAGGGTCACCTTCCCAGCCTACAGTCTTTGGGTGGTTTCTCATTGTCCCTAGAAGACAGTCCTCACCACCTCATCAGGACACTATGGGCTCTCTCAACTTGTCCCCACTCTGCCTGTCTGTCCACACCTGCCTCCTTGCTTTTCACAACACTTGCTGCCATCAAGCCGGGCCACACTCATCCTCCTCCAGGGTTCACCTGTGTCAGTATCAGGCAGTCACATGAGGGTGTACGAACCTGGATCCCTTTTGGTGGTAATTGTCATTCCTGAATTAATCACAGCGATTAAATCAGTTCTACCCTAATACTGCTAAAAAGACATGAAAACATTTTAAGGATACTTCTTAAAATATTTAAGAGTCATTTCACTAAATGTTTAATCTTCTTTTAAAACGTTATTAATTTGTATAACTTTTTCTAAAATGAAAGGCAAATTTTATTTGCTCATGTTGAAAGTCAGTGTGATTTCCTTGAAATCAGTGTGTCCCTTGAAGGCTTCTTTCACTTATGCTTTCAGTGACATGGAAACTTCAGACACTTTAAATAGTAACCGAAATTGTAATTAACAATGAAGATTTGTTCTTCTACATTTTAGATGTTAGAATTCCTAACATTGGGTCCCTTGAAGCTTTTTGGAGTTGTGGTGCGAGTGCAGGTCTGCTCGTAGGGTGGGGAAGACAAACGCTGCAGCGAGTGTAGAGAAGTTTTTCCAAGCCTGTGGGATCTGTGAGAAAATTGATTTCCCATTGACTCAGTGATTAAAGATTTCATAAAATTCCACAAACCAGGCAGATTTCTGTTTCATGACTTGATTGAATTGCATCACTTCCAGTTATTTAAAAGGAGGTAAATCTATCAAGTTGTCACCTTTTCATGAGGACCGAGGACAGAACGCTCACGTGAAGTAAAATTTCTAATACAAACGAACACTTTCTGGGTAAAGTCCCATGCAGAGTGAAGCAAAAACAATTCCTTGAGACACTGAGTGTTAACTAGTTGTATAGAAAAACTTTATTCTGCCAGCAGGTAAAATTGTAACCATATTTTATGGAAAAAGAAGGTGAGTTTATATATTTCTGCTCTGTCAGATTTATTCTTTACTGTATGCTTTCTTCTTCTCTACCAAAACACTGCAATGCCATTCAGATATCTGCCATCTTGGGTAATACTTCCTAACTCTGGGCAAACTAGTCCCTTTCTCTCTTTGCTCCTTCAGTGAAACCATCTTGATAGCCTCACATTGGATTACGTGTGTCTTTTTAGAACGTGTCTTACTCTCTCATTGCTGGGATAAAATACTTGACATTTACAAAGGAGGAAGGGTTTATTTTGGCTCATGGTTTATAGTCGTTTCAGTCCATAGTCCACCGGCTCCATGCCTTGGCAGCCAGGCACGGTGGCATGGCAGAAGAGAGTGAACCTGTGGCATTACAGACCAGAAGAGGAGATGATCAGGAAGAGGGAGGGAGCGGCCCCGCCTCCATGACCACCTCCTCCAACCAGGCTTCAGCTCCCAGTGGCACGTTTAGCTATGACTCCTGAGTGGACTAATGTATGATGTGTCACGTCCCCATCATCCAGGCACCTTCAAAAGCCCAGCATATGAATGCATGAGGTTTCAGGAAGACATCTAGATAGAAATCAAAACAGGATGGGAGGGACCATATTTATGTACATTAAGTAGTGACAAGATCTTTGTCACCTCTCCAGAGGCTTGGTGAGTGCAGGTTGTTGAGTAAATGTCAGTCATATTTCTATCCTTCTTAAAAATATATTGGTATTCCATAAAGAGCCAAAGATAACTAGCAGTATTGCTGATTCTGTGCATCTGTATTCATCACTTTGGGTTTTGGTGGGGGGTGACAGAGGAAGACAAAAGAAAAACTAGCTCAATCAGGAGGAAACTAAAGGTGTGCTACTCTGAGTCTTTAGTCTTGTAAGTAACTATTTTGGAAATATTTATTACTGGGTAAATGACTCCATGGCTGTTACTTTTTAGTACAAGTCGTCTGAGGCAGCAGCTTCATGGAAAATTGTTGCCTGTGAATGTTACAATCATTCAAAATGGTTTTCATACTGCATTCAGATTCCTTTTTAGAAACATTTTGAGAACAGTTGCTCAAGAAAAGCTTTCTTGCTAGGTTTTCTTTTAATGCTATTTTGGTTGAAATGTGCATGAATAATGCATAACATCCAATAATGTAGACTGGCAAAACCAATAGACAGTTATGTCATGAAGCCGAAGCACGCGTTAGCATTTTTAAGCATTTATGAGGGCAGATCTTTTCAAAGCAAGACTTTCGGAGTGGAAGGTGATCCTGTTATGACTTTGGCTTTGTGTGGAGAACAGTGGAAAGCAGTTATGACCTATCTCAGAGTTTAACCCACAAGTCATAAGGTAATAATTGATAAAGACTAAAAACATCTACACTGACATTCTTTACTGTGCTTACCGGATTGGCCTGAGGTTGGCAGTGTTGCTGATAAGGAGTCAGAAGTTCACCTCAACTATTTAATAAGACGCTGTCCATGCTGTTCTGCATATTCTCTTCAGGTGTTCAGAGTCCTCTCCTTTTGCAGTTTATTTTTTGAAAGTCATGTGTTTTTATGTCTTTTATGTACTCTGTATCTGTCTAACATTTGTGATATCATTTTGCACCGTGTTCATGGTGCGTACTTCTCTGTTACCCCTTTTGCTTGCTATTTAATGCTGTCTTGTGACTGCCTTACACCCTGTTCTGCCTTTTTGTGTGTTCCTTCCCTGTCTCCTCAAAACAGCACTGTTGCTAAAGGGAAACCAGGCATTAACTTTTGTATTTCCCTTCATCATTATGAGTACAGAACAGACTTAATTGGTTGATAAATGTATAGCAAATTGAGTTTCAGAGACTATGACTGTTAACACCCTGCATATGTGATGTGTGGCATAAGAGCGTGTCAAAAGAGTGGACGTGGCTCTTAGTCTAGTCCGAAGTTCATAGCACTGCAAACTGATCCAGTAAACTACTTATTCTGTGTGTGTTCTAGATGCACATCGAATATAATTTCTTTCTAAAGTTTTGGGTAACTTTATGTGCCATCTTCATTTTCAAAAATGTTTTTTTCTTGGCCAAGTTCTTGTTTCCAGTCGTGTGTGTCTCCTCCTGTCCTGTGTGTTGAGGTTTTATTGACCACATGGGCTTATCGAGGGCCAGATGTTTTGTTAGGTGTGGAGCTGCAGGACAGGTAAGGCAGGTCGTCAGATGTCGTGAGGTGAAGTAGCGAGCTCCGGCCCTGCCAGCACTCCTCCCCAGGGCAGACTGTGGGTGTGCCTTTCTCGGCCAGGCTCTCCTCCGTCATCTGGGTCATGCACCCTGTTCGAACTGCCATCTCTGTCTTCCCACCCACACTCCATACCTCCAATCTGGTGTTTCTCTGAGCACACTTAGACGTCAGCTGTTCACTCCCCAGCCTGTGCCATACAGTCCCAGTGTCAAGTTGTCACCACCCTCCTGGGGTCTTCTGCACTGTTCTCACCTGCAGGACTCGGCTGTTCTTGCTTTCTGTTTCCCAGACAGATGGGGATGATGAAGCTGTAGGTCATCAACCCTGGCAGACACTAGAGGTAGAAGTGTGAAGGGTCGCCAGAAGCCACCGAGGGAGTGTGGTCCTGCCAGTGCTTTGTTTTGTGACTCAGTAAAACTGGCATTGGCATTCTGGTCTCCAGAATTACTAAACACTAAGGTTCTGTTGTTTTAAGCCAGCAGATTTGTGGTAATCATTATAGTGGTTGTGATAAATGATATATCAGGGCCATGTGCACAGCTTAAAACAGATTATAATCACTTTCTAAAGAAGAAACAAACCACCCACTGACTGTACGCCACTCAGGTTAAAGCCTGGACCGTGACCGGCCAGTTTGATGGCCAGC
Source organism: Petromus typicus (assembly GCA_004026965.1). Taxonomy (NCBI): domain Eukaryota; kingdom Metazoa; phylum Chordata; class Mammalia; order Rodentia; family Petromuridae; genus Petromus; species Petromus typicus. The sequence continues at coordinate 39,197 of PVIR01003315.1, read as the reverse complement.
TTCTGAGGACCCTGTCTGTCTCTGGGCCGATGTCTCTCCACCTGGGCCCTGTGATCTTGCCCTAACCCACACCATTGTTCTGCGAGCCCTGGGGCTGTCTGTTCCTCTGCCTGACATCTACCCAGCGCTCTTTCTTCCTGCTCTAATGCCACCTCCAGCCTCCCCACTTCGGCTCACAAGTCGACGCACCTCAGAATTCTCCTGGTTTCCCATGAGCGGCTACTTACTTTGTTCCCCTAAAACCCTTGTTTAAACATACACAGTATATATTACACTGGTGTCTATGTGAGTTTTCAGAGGGTACCAACCAGGCCTCACCTTGGCACTCTCAGCAGGCAGCCATTTGTCTTGTGTGTAGTACTTACTGTACATGGAAGATGCTGATTTGTTAAATTGCAGTTACAGGAAAATCCTTTGTTTTCTGACTAGGGGTTGTTCTGTAACTGGTTTTTAGTTCTAGACGATGCATATGTAACCTTCCCATAAATAAATTTGGGAATAATATTGCCAAGACAAGTTGGAAGCTCTGGATTTAATGTCCAAAATAGATACATGTAAGATTTCCATGGCTGGGGATGTAGCTGGTAGTAGGGCACTAGCACAGCGAGCGTGAACCCCCGAGGCTACTCCTAGCACTGCAGAGAAACAAAATTACAGTAGGTCACATACTGTTGTTTAATTTTTCAACTGTGCATGCAGCTTTTGCTGCTTCTGGAAAGTAGTTGCAGATGTACTTCTTTGAGGACCTGCTAATACTTTTAAAGAAACTGTCACAAAGTTCCCATTTGGCTAAGTTTTACCTTGGACATCATTCAGAGAGGGTATCCGATGCTAGTTGTGTGTCCCCAAGATTCTTTTTCATACTTTTGTCACTTCCTTGGTAAATTCCCACAGTGTCTCAACAGCCCCCTCTGAACTCAAAAACTGATTTCCAGTTTATAATTTATGTTAGATGTAACAGGTATATATGTTTCATTGTGAGATGCATTTTTACCAGTATTCTTGGGTTTATACAATTATACCTTAAGACTAAATAAAAATTTGGTAATGCTGTTTGAAGCTGTGCCTTGGGTTCCTCTGGACATCTTTAGAAGTGCCTGGTGCATGGGAAACTGTAAACAATACAGGTATTAGGTTGAACGTGTGTTGCCTGCCCATTTCCTCTTATGTAAGTAACAGGAAAACATATATCTTATAAACTAAAGTTTTTCAAAGTGTTATTTTGATACTCTATTTAAAATATGTATAAATTATCACACATCACTGGAGTCCTCTTTGAACTAGATGGAAATAAATCCACAAATAAGTACATATTCAGTCTTGCATTTCTGTTATGAGACCAATAGGGATTTTCTTAATTGCCCATCAAAAGTTCAGTAAATAGGGCCAGGGATTTTGCTCAGTGGTTCCAGCATCTGTCTTGCAAGCACAATAGCCCAGGTTCAATATCTACACTGCCCTCCCTAAACACATACAACAATACTGGGCATGGTGACTCACGCCCACCAGCTATCAGTACCACACACCACAGTGCCGGGCATGGTGGCTCACACCTGTAATCCCAGCACTGGGAGGCAGAGGCACGAGGATTGTTGTGAGTTTGAAGCTGAGCTCCAGGGCCAGCCTGAACTACAAAGCAAGACCCTGTCTTTTATTTAAAAAAAAAAAAGTTCAGTAAATAATGTAGGACTATGTCATAAATCTTTATCCTATTTTTCAGGGGTTACTGAAGTGTCCTGAATTCATGAGTGGCTTTGCTTATTATGGAAAATATGTTCACAGAGGAAAAAGAAGTGAGAGATAAGAATAATGAAGAGCTAAGATCTAAAGTCTAACTCATATTGTGAGGATAAATTCATTTGCTACATTTAAAAATAATCTGCAGAAAAATCTGTGTTATTCTTATATATTTATCTTTTATAATTGACATTGAAGTGAGACCTAATAGGACTAGAATATAGTTCATCCTCCCCGATAGATCTTTGGCTTTGGTTCAGTAGGCTTTTGTTTGTTTATTTGGAAGGTTTTTTGTGTGTGGGGGCATTACTGTAATATATATTTGACACAGAATTAGCATTTTATCCAGTTTAAGGTGTGCAGTTCAGTGCAGCCCATTCTCATTGTGCAGCCATCACCACCTGTGTTCTAAACTTTCTGGCAACTGTAACAAACATGCTTAATCCTCACCTTACAAAGAAGAAAGGTTCACTCTGGCCCATGGTTTGGAGCCTCCTGGCTGTGACAGGCTGGCTCAGGTGCATCAGGCCCCTGGTGCAGCTACACAGCCTGGTGGGAGTGTGCAGTGGGGCAAAACCATTCACTTCACCTCTAGGAAATGAGACGAAGAGGCTGGGGCTACACAAAACCCTCGGCGATCGGAAGGCCTCCCACTGGTGCCGCTGCTCAGACGTCCATGTCTCAGCAGTGCTACGCTGGGGATTAAGCCGTCAGGCCATGCGTTTGGGGGAAGCACTTCAGATTGTAACACCAGCACCGACACGGTGTCAGCGTCCGCAGACTGAGAACCCACACCTTTACACACTCAGTCCCTGCTGTCCCCTCCAATTTTGTTTTTGAAATGTGAACATTGTGGCTTAGGCTTCTGGAGAGCACCTAGTAACTAGCACACAGGAGGCTTAAAACACACTCTTTTCTGATACTTTATGCTTCCCACTAAGGCACTGATAAGTTGCCCAGTAATACTGGCTAATAGAGAATGCCCAGCCTATTCGATACTTATACCTGTGGGCAAAATTGAAGAACCTGCAGTTTTAAGATTGAACTATCTCAGAGGCACCCAGGTCTATCACTGATTTACTTTCTGAGGAGACTTGAAAATTACTTATATGGGTAGTAAACTGTCTCAGTGGCTGTGGCCCCCTTGGTTACTGTACTTAGCTCAATGTTTGAATTGAGGTATCCCAGAATTGTGGGTCTCTGTATGAAACAGTGCCATTCTGGAAATAGGCAGAATGATGTGAATAGTGCTAAGAAGATGTGATCAATTAAGCATGGCTCCCTATTGACCAACCAAGAAAAGTCTAGGATGTTTCACGCTATATATACACCAGACATCTATCTTCCCTGTTCATAGGACTAGAAATAACTGCTTTTGTAGTAACTAGTTTTTATCTCATCACTGTGAATTATGACATTAATTGTGTTTTCTTCTTTGCCTCTGAAGCTACAAAGTGCAGAGTTTGACTTTTCTCTAGTAAAGAAAAAATCTCAAGGGCATAGTTCACTATCTCACATTTTATATTCACTCTTTCCGACTGCTGGTCTCTAATTTTTATCTATTGTGCGTAGCCAGCATGGTGACTGACAGCTTCATTCCCACCCCACTTACTCTATCTTTCCCTCCACCTTACTGAGTGCCTCACTCTTCCAAGCATCCACCTGGGACAGATCCTGTGTTTGGATGTCCTCTCAGTCAGCTTTCTCCACTCCGTCTCCTGATAGGCTCCACACTATGAAGCTGAGCCTTCCTCCTGGCCCCCTGTCCCCATACAGACCTGGAGAACCCCAAGATGGCATCCTGCCTCCTTGAACCGCGTGAATCCCACCTGCCTTGCACCTAATACAAGGAAAGGTGCAGCAGGCTGATGAAGCAATAGAAGATGTAGTAAATGAGTCAAAATTAGAGTTTAAAAGTGGACATTGGCCTCTGCAATATAGAGGCAATTAGTGACCTTTGTCTGGGCCTTCCAGGGAGGGTGGGGATACTCTGATTATACTGGAGAAGAAAGTCAGGAGCAAGGAGAGGAGTAGGCCAGAGGGAGAGGGAAAAGGTGGAGGAAGAGGGAGCAGGAAAGACGTGCGTGAAGGAGACACACGGAAGGGCCTGTGCTGCTGGCCACAGAGGACTGGGACCCTAGGGCTACCCAGTGGTTCCCATGGCCTGTGTCCCTGAGGTGCCCGACACAGGAAGGTGGGGTTATGTGTTCCCTACGCTGAGACTGTGTTTTGGGAGCAGTGTCTTTGCTTCATAGCAGCTGTTACCGTGCATCTGCTTTTAAAAGCCTGCTTTCAGAAGCCTCCTTCAGGTGGACAAATGATATGTGTAATACTCTGTGCATAGTAATGTTTCCTAAATGCTCAAATTTTTTCCTTCTGTTCCTTTTTGATTCTTTTGACATTTAAATACCAATGCAAAGTTGTTCTGGCTCAAGTTATCCGTTTTGTCATGGGAAATAGTTATTGAAATGTATTTGTGGACCCGTCCTGGCCCACCATACAAGACTGCTGTCCTCCTGCCCTGTGGATCCTTGGAATGTCCCCCTTCCTCCGCTGAGCACCATCTTCAGGTTTCACTGCTCAGCATTGCAGCCCTCTCCTGGCTGCCCTTCCTGACACCCGTCTGCCTCATGTGCCCCAAGTCCAGCAGCACAGAGTGGATGGCACAGGATTTCATCACGCTACTCAGAATGCACACAAATTAAAGCTTATAAATTGTTTATTTCTGAAATTTTTATTTAATGTTTTTGTATTGCAGTTGACCGTAGGAAAGCAGAGCCCTGGGTAAGGGCAACTACTGTGTGTTGTGTGACAGAGCAAAGCTATGATTTTAGAAATTGCATTCAATGATTTGATAAACAAGTAGTTTCACTTAATAATGTAATTAATAATTCCTTTAAATAATTTCATTATTTACAGAAAATGATGAAAGCTTTCTCAGCACAGAAAGCCTGTCTACTAGTGGCTGGCATCATTTAGAGGGTCCAGAGTCATGTGTTCAGGGTGTACTGGTCTATCCGTCTTGTGGCCCTGTGGCCGCACAGTTCTTCCCACGAAGTCACACAACAGCAGGAAGCTCCACAGAGTGGGCTGAACTGTGGAACACAGCAGGGGGAGAGGTTATTTTGTTTCCTGAAAGTTCAACCATGACGCGTGCTTAGCAGATTGTGCATGCATGCACTGAAAGAAGTTTGCCTGAGCGTGTGTCAGGTCTCTCTACAGAGCTGAGGGTAGGTGAGTGGACAGCCCCGGTGGGGAACAGGTTCTCCAGCATGTCCAGTTCCAGCAGAGGTGCAGACGTTACGTGGAGTTTGATGGCGATTCAGTGACTGCTGTTTTCAGCTGCAGTGTAGCGTGTGAAATGGGGTCAGCACAGCTCAGATCTGGCTCTCCCACTTAGAATTAGGAGGCCCTGAGCACACGTTGGGGAGTCCACTGCCTGCCTCGGTCGCCATGGTCCCCGAGGTGCACAGAGAAATGTGAACGTGCCTGAGAGCTATCGTGCATCGTACAGAATGAGTCATCTTGCAATTCCCAAACGGGCAGATGGCTCCAATCTGAGTACTTAGCCAGCTGAGAACATGGCATTTCCATCCTAAGAAAGCCTTCCTGATAATTAATATGTGGACACTCTGAGCTTTAACTCTTAAGGGTTTAAGTAATATACTGGAAAATTATTTTAAAATGTATTTCACAGTTACCTTCACTTTTGTGCATGTGGTATTTGATGTGATTTAAACTTCCACAGGTATAACTGCTATTGCTTTTCCCTTTTCTCTATGAATTTTAAAATTGGATTGTTTCCCTCTATGCTTAAGATGCTTTGAGAGGGAAGATAATAGAAATTTGGGGGTAGGGGAACCACTAAATATAATTTCCTAAAGAACTAAGTAATCTTTGGAAATCTCTTTCAGTGTATAAAATTGGTTTAATTGCAGGTTTATGTAAGCGTACATCTGCTTCATAAATCCACTTGAGCCTTCTTAGGGTACAGGTTTTCTCTGATCCCCGAGGAGGTGTTTAGTGAATGGATTGTTGAGGGACAAAGTAGGCTGCTTAAGTTTCAAAGCCTGATGCATCTGGGGAGACACCCATTGTTCCGGGAGCCTCGCACCCGAGTTCGTTTCACTCAGGATGAACCTGCTTTTCCACAGATTCTGAGTCCGAGAAGTCCCTGAGTCAACTGGAAGCGCTGACAGCACAGTCCTTTGAAGGGGAGGAAGAGCACGTGAGCAGCAGAAAACACAGAATGTCCGAAGGGAAGGATTGTGGTGGGGGCGATGCTCTCTCCAACGGCATCAAGAAGCACCGGTAGGTTGGCCTTTCCCAGCCGTCTGCGGCGCCTGCCTTACGGTGCGGTCCCTTTGGGCTCTCAGGGAGATGTGCGCCTTCTGTCTGGTCCGGCACTTGTGTGCTGCATCCCCTCAAAGGAAGGATTTCACTTACGTACCTGTTCCTTGGTCAGTTTGGAGGAGTGTCGGTCTCTAAGTGTAGGACCGAGCCCTGATTCAGCGGAGCAGCTGTTTGAGGGGAACCTGAGGAAGCTTATTGAGAACTGTCTGTTGAAATAGATGCTGTGTCCCTTTCTCATCATACATCTTTTATGACTCGGCCTCCATTGCTGTTTTAGTTCCTGGACATTTGATCTTCTTGCTGCTTTTATTAAGAATGGATGGTAATAGTGCCAGCCTGATGACACAATTTAGTTAAATTTAAACAAAGGTTGTTGTTGGGGCCCAGGGTTTGCTGAGCACATGCATTTTGTACAGTCTAATAATGTTAACTGTATTTCTGTTCTCTCGATGGTTAGTCCTAGAGGTTGTCCCAGTGAAAGCAGTGTAACAGACACCACACTTCTCTGGTTTCAGCACAAGTGCACAGACACAAGGGCATACGTGCACGCTGATGTTCACACAGTGAGCTGTTTTATAACATGGTAGTAAAGGATACATCCTGTTGACTCTGTAAAAATCATTTTTGGGGTAAGGAGTATTAATAGTGGGTTTCTAAAAAAAAATAGTCATTTGTTTGGTAATATTTTTAGATCATGTAGCGCCATGATTCTGACTACCACTGATCTCACATATTCTGGGAAAAATACGTACATCACTTCTCTGATTTATTTGTACTTTTCTTTTTTGTTTATAGAAATGTCTTGGTTTGTGTTTATTTTTAGAAGATCGATGAGTTTAGGAACTAACTAGATAAAAACAGTATTCTTTTGTTGGCTGAGAAATTGTCCCCTAAGCTTGGCTTGTTAGTAACTGTCCTTTGCTAGAGTTTGCTGTTGCAAAGAACCTGCTGAGCAGAGTGTCTTTCTTCACTGCCTCCGCACTTACCGGCCATAGGTTCCTTTGGAGTCTGAGACTAAACAGGAAGACTGGCAGCTTTGCCAGTTTCCACAGAGAAGGCAACCTTTAGCTATTAACGCACACGTCAGTCATGGTAGCCAGTGAGCACACAGGTGAGATCTTTGGAAAGCTCATAAAAGCATACAGGCATTTGGTATAATTAACAAATTACCTGAATGAGAACTAGGTTCAGAACAAAGAGCTGTCTCATGCTGTGATTGAAGGGATTGCTCTATCCTCTTTTCAGAACTATGTCGCCTTTTCGCAGGACTCCTGTAATCATGGCAGTAGCCATTTAGCATTTGACATAATTAGATCGTGTTCAGGTATTCTGTGTCCTGTTAGTCACACCCGGAATGGTACAAGTGTGAAACTTTTCGTGTTCGGAAACATGAAGCTAAGACAAAGTCACTCAGGAAGAACAGAAACTATGTTGTGGTCTTACCAGAAACGTCAAGCTGATTTAAAAACAAAACCAAAAAAAGTGAAGTTTATTAAGTCTACAATCTAATACCACATTCCTCAGTTACTCATGTCAAAATAGGAGTACTTAGGAAATTGTCAGTAGCCTAATAGATGGGAAAACTAAATTTTCTTTCTTTTTGTCTATCCACCCATCCATTCATCCATCTATCCATCCATCTATCTCCACACCAGGGACTGAACTCATCACCTTGTGCTTTCAAGGCCTGCAGTAATAACACTGAGCTAAATCCCCAGGAATTTTCTATTTTTTGAAAGTATTCCTTTTTTCTTAAAATCCCTCTACAGTTAAACAGTATGTGCCATACATAACAAAGATATTTAACTTTAGAAAAGGAAAAAGTTGAAGTATTCAGTGATACTAAAACCCTGTGTCCTGTGCCCTAAATAGCATAATACTAAATGTATTTATAGTGAGTAATTGCTACATTGATATTAAGAGGAGTTTGTATTGATAGTAATTATGGTGATGGTGTAGAAAAACAGATATACATGTTGCTTAGATCCAAAGGGATAATGAAAATTATTTGAAATTCATGTGACATTTGTCCTCACGCTGGTCATGGAGTTGTGTTTCTCTGATGCTAAAAGTCATTTATTCAATACTTGAATGTTCTCATAGAAGGCTTGACATTTGCCCCTCTCCACATACCACCGGTTAGCTCTTGGCAAATACTCTTCAATTTAGGAAATGGAGACATGCGAATACATATGGATTATAAGATTTTTTAAAAAGTGTATATATTTTGATATGGGAGAAGGAAAGTCTTGACACATAATAGTCCCGTCTTAACTAATTTCCTGCAAAGTGGAGCAAGCGTTTTTTGAACATTCGTTTTAAGGCACAAAACCAAAATTCAATTTGAAAACTTAATGTGCAACCAAAATTTAATGTGAAAACTCTTATAATCTTACAATCTTCATTTTGATAGCACTTTCCCCCAGACCATACAGCAAGTTGCTTAATGGAAAATCAGCCTACATCACACTGTAGTAGCATCTATATTTACAGGGTGTGTTGCCATGTCGGCTGTGTGCCATTGGAGCAATTACCTATATTTGGACCTGATTTATCGAATTTATTTTAAGAGCTCTACTCTTGTAACTGGTTAGCACTTTTGCCCAAATTATATGTTTGGCAAAGATATCAATATTTATTTGAATGTTGGGTACAGTGTTAAAGATGTGGATATATATAGTAAATTAGAATCTGGAAATGTTGAACTTGTTACAATCCCATAAATGTAACTCACTATATTAGTAGCATTAATCAGTTAAAGAAGAAAACTGTGTGATTACTCCTGAGAAAGTTTTTCAAAGAAATTAGTCGTTCATGATGAATAGATTTATTAGCAGACCACAAATAGAAGAAACCCTTTTTAATCTGGTCAGAATTACAGCAAACAAATTGGTGAAGACCCACTGAAATGGTTTTATAATACAGTATCAGAAATAATACAGGATGCCAAGTCTTTTCTGTTCTGTATTACCTAGGGTTCATAGCCAGAGACACAACACATAAAATTTAGAAATAAACAGAATTGATTATCCACAGATGGAAAGTTGTTTACACAAAAAACCTGTAGTACTCACAGAAAAATTATTAAGCTTAGCAATATTTGTTGGCAAGGTCATTGTATATAAAACTACATTTCTATGCATGAACTGAAACTGCAATTAAAATTGAGAAAAAAAGATATTTAGAGAAACTATTAAAAAGTTGTATGCCAAGAAATCGAGGTTAGGGGAAAAATCTCAGAAAAAGTTGAATAAATCTTATTGAAAAAGAAAATTCATTATCTTAAAAATATTCTTGTCAATCTATAGATTCAATGTAATTTTAGTTAAAATCATGGTGACATTTTCTATGGAAGGTAGAATGTGGATTCTAAAATCTGTACTGAATACGAAGGGCTGTGAAGAGACACAACACTTGATCAGAAGTTAGATCAGAGGTGAAGAACGATTATTTGCCCTACCAAATATCAAAGTTAATAAGTATTTCAGAATTTTCCTTGAGATAGTTTGACTTGTAAAATAGAAGGTGGGGGGAGTCCCAAAACTCACATGTATAAGGAAGCCTAGTGTATGTAATAGCTAGCACAGAAGATCACAGAGGGAAAGAACACGCAGATTGGTAAAGAGTGCTTAGATAATGATTTAATATTGGGGGAGGAGAAAATAGAGTCCTGTTTCTTATGCAGTAGCCCTCCATATCTGCAGGTTCTGTGCATTTACACTACTACAGGTTTGAAGTGATGGGGCAAGGAAACGAATGTATTTAGGCCTTTGCTTTCTTGTTACATTCCTTAGTACTTAATGACAACTCTTCCTGTGATATTTGCCTTGTGTGTGGTGTTACAAGTAACCTAGAGATGATCTAAAGTATACAGGGGGACAGGTGTAGATCACATGTTATACCTACCATGCCGTTTAATATAAGGGACTCCAGAGTGCTGATTTTGATATCTGAGGGGATTCCTGGAACCAGTGTCCTGCAATACGAAGGGATGCTGTACAGATGAATTAAGCACTTCAGTGTAAAAAGGTGACACTTAAACACTTTCAGAAGAAAACAAAATATCCTCCTAATTTTGAGGTGGGAAAAGATTTAGTGTATCAGCCATATCAGAGAGAGTTTTTTCCTCTGATTGTAATTAACTGACATGCACTTGATGTATTAACTTGAGTAAGGCTATCAGTCATGAATGTGGCTGAGAATCTTCCAGGTTTACTGTACTGAAATAGAGTGGGGCTATAGATGACTGCTTAGTTTTAGTCACCCTTTATAGTTGCTTTAAGGTTGAATTATTTTGAGAATTATTAAAAGGAGAGGATTGTAATGCCTGTTGTCTTCCGTGTAGGAAGAATTCTCAAGAGAAATACACTGACAAGTTGAAATTAAGTGAAGTGACTGAAAATAGAAGTTTATACAACATCTCCTATGAATAAGAGTATTTTGAAAAAATGTCTTCAGTGGCAAATACAAATTATTTAGCATTGCATATATTTAGTCACTGGGATTAGTCCACCTCGCCTTTGAACTCTCACTCCCTACACATGTGCAACAGATGATCTGGATTCACACTTGCTTAGATTAGGAAACTGAGTTAGTAACAGGTCACCTTACCCAGGGCTCCTCTGCCGCCCTGGGCAGAAAAACATCCTTCGCATTAAGGTTGGTAGTCGGTGACTGTTTATTGTATAATGACCAGAGACCCTGAAGCTACATCCCTGACTTTCAGAGCACTCTTTCCTCTCTGAGGAAAACAGAATGAGCTGGATTGTTAGGAAGGCCTGGGGGCGGGAGGGAGAAGGCGCTCCCGTGCCCTTCGTGCTGCCCTGCTCCCCGTCCAGACCACATCTTCTTCCCTTGCAGAACAGAGGCTGCCGTGAAAAGAAAGAGTAGCGTTGTTAGGAGGTCAAGCCGCTGGGCCATGGGGCCTGCCTATGATGCGCTGGACAAAGCCTGTCTCGGGAGAAGAGAGGGAGGATCTCCAGGAGCAGACATGGGAAGCTCCGGGACAGTAGTGGAGCAAGATGTCTCATCCTTTCAGAGGCACGCAGGTGGGGCGAAGGCTCCGCTGTCCCGCAGGAGTCGCACACCTGGAATAGATTGTCTTAGAGAGTGGCAGAAGCAGAGGACTCGAAATCGGGCATCTGTCTTTTTTGTAAAAGCACATCTGGAGCCTTCCTCCAAGTCAGGATAGCCGGGCTGGCGGTTGAGGCTGGCCATCTAAGCCAAAAAGGCTCACCTTTGAAAACCTTATCCAGGGCCAGCCAGTGGGCAGGCCGCTGGGTCCCGGAGACATTAGGAAGACGGTGCCTTCCGTAAGGCAGAAAGAGCCCAGGCGCGTGATGTGTCCCTTCGTGTCCCCAGTTTGGCTGTACTGGGAGGACCGCGCCTCGTGACAGTGAATTGGAGTTCAGAAAGTAAGTGGAGCTGCTCTTCTGAAAACAGCAGCAGAGGCTCTGAGTCCATGGGCCTTTCCCTGTGTCCTGCCCTCAGTGCCGAAGGTGCCTCTTCGGGGCCCTGAGACTCACAGATGGAGGAGCGCAGTCTTTTTCTAGTCCTGGAATTCTATAAAAAAGTGATGCTAGGCCTCACTTGCCCTGCTAAGGGCTTGGTCTAGTCTGTTATAGTCGGGTGCTTTCTGTGGGCAAATGAGAGTAGTTTTCTAAGGCAGCCATAATTTGTAAGGCTCTGCTGGAGTGAATGCAATAGCCAGTAGCTAATGAACTGGTATTTGCCTAGAATGAAGAGAAAAAAATTTTTTTTCAGGTGCATAATCTGACTTAAAAACCATTTTGTGATGGAAAATTTTAAACATGCCTATAAATAGATGCATCATTCAGCTCCAGCCCAACTTTGTTTCATCTATACACCCTTTCACCTCCCATCTTGTATAGTTTTAAAGTAAATCTGAGATACATTGTTTGAACTTTACTTTTCAAGACATTGCTTTTTAACTAACAAAAATCGTATGTATTTATGTCCGGTGAAGTATATATATACATTGTAGAGTGACTGACTAAAACTAACGTCGGCCTTGCCTCCCCTACTTATTTTTTTCTGTCAGGGTCTCTCTGCATTCCCAGTTATGTTCACATACACAGGCCCTTATTAACTGTAGGCATCATGTATACAACAGACCTCTTAAGCCTAGTCTTCCTAAAAATATGACTTGCTCTGTGGATTCGCATGCTGTCTAACTGCTGATCAGGACCTTGCTGATCTTCTTTGTGATACCCCAGTTTTTAGCTTCTGTGCCTCCAGAGCCGCATCTCTGAGTAATTCAGTATGTGTCTCTAGGACATCCAGATTCTGCCTCCCAAGCCACAGGACTGTTAGCAGATACAAATGCATTTCTTAACTGTCATCAATTTTAATTAATATTCAAATTTTCTGCTTGTCTCATAAATGCCTTTTGATATTTGGATCCACAATGTCATTTAATAATAAGGGCCCAGAAATTCTACATATTCCTTTTAGCATATATGTGTTTTAAGTCTTTTAAAAATAAATTTCTAAATTTTCTCTTCCTTCCTTCATTTTTTCTTGCCATTTGTAGAGGAAACCTGGCTCCTGAAGAATATCCCGTGATCGGATATATGACCGGTTGTATTTCTGGGATATCACTTAACACATTCTTTTACCCTCATTTTCCTAAAATCTGCTAGTTTGACCAGATTTGGCTTGAAAATTTCGGCTCAACTATTTCTTAGGTGCTTGCACCATCAGTCCCCGCGTTAGTCAGGGATCCTAGGCCATCTGGATGTGGGCGCTTCATTGTGACTTTCTGAGAGTCCGTGGTAAAGCTACTGGGCAGCCTTTCACCTAGTAACCTCAGTGACCGTTGCTGATCCTTTTCTATAACCTTATTTCTTTAAGAGCTGCCAAAAAGAGGTCTTTCAAGTCTTTCCTCCTTCACTTATTAGCTAGAATTCTTCTATAAAGAAGAAAAAAGCTTTCCAGTACCTCTTTACAAAGTGATACCTCTACCAGTTCCCCACATTCTCCAAAAGTGATGTATGAACAGGTGGATTAGATTTGTCTGTCTCTTGCAGTTATTTCTGCCACTTTGGTCAGAGAGCTGTGTCCGTGTCTGTGTCTATTCGGGGGGGACCCTAATTGTTCTTTGCTGTATTTTCAAAGTATGATTTGAATATGACCTGCACCTATTGTCTTTGAGAGCTACCTTGTTTTCTGATAGATGTTTCAGGCTTATCTCTTGCCTCAGACGTAGAGGCAACAGTGTCTTTTAGGGAAGTCTGTTTCTTTTTGGTAAGAAGCATTATTTGGAAATAACAGCACTGAGGGTGCCTGTTGCTAATAAGTTGACCCTTGCTTTTTGTTATTCCCACACACTGATACCTGGGTAGTGCCGGTCATGGCTCTAATGAGGTTTCCTAGTTGCCTACTTGTTTTCTTTTAAGTATGTGTTCAAACCACATGCAAAACATGTATGTGTAGATACTGTTTCTTGCAATGTGATTGTTGAGAAGTTTTAATATGTCTTTTCAGTTGTTTAAAAAAATCTGTCTTGTCTGGGATGTATGTCAGATTATGTATTGGATGCGGTCACTTACGATGGCTCTGTTCTCTGCCTTTCTGTGTGGTTAAACTGCCTCATGGCACAGACAGGATCATTTGTTTCATTTACTTTCAAGACTCACAGATTGTTTTTGTCTAACTTGACTTAATTATTACAGTTATGTATTTAAATGATTTCAAAGATTTTTAAAAGACAGATAAATCTGTTTTCAGTTAACAGTGATTTTATTCCCGCCTATAAGGGTATTCATTTTTATAATCTTCCCATTTACTTTGGTTTCTTGTAAGAAATAAATTTATATGTATTCCTTTTTTCTCCCTCAGGTAAAAGATGCTGTATACCTTTGATTTATTTGACTTAACAGTATAGGCTAATCTCCATTCTTTAGGTCTTTGTTTTTGACTGATACTGATTATTCCTGACAACTCTTCATAAGTGCATACATGTGTGTGTGTGTGTGTGTGTGTGTGTGTGTGTGTGTTTGTGTTTAGAGATGAGTCTTTTTACAATTTTGAATTGCTGGTATATTTATGTGGCGCAAAATTCAAAATTCAGAAGTGTAATAGTATATTTTGCTTTTTCTTTTTAAAATTAATTCATTATACTTGTACAATAATTAGTGTATTGTAATTATTAATAATTGTACTGTTGGGGATCAAACCCAGGGCCTCATGTATGTCGGGAGAGTGCTCTACCACAGAGCTTTGCCCAGAGTCATTATTTATAAATTTTAATTTCCACTATTTAAACTAGTAGCTGCTTGTATGTCCCTAAATTTAGCCATTCTTACTACATATAAATATTTGTACACAAATGATAGAACTATATACATAAATATCCTGAGCTTGCTTTTAAAAATGCCTGTCATATATTCATTAGTTGAACAATCCTTGCTGCACCTTCGGAGTACCAGATTCTGTCCGAGGTGCTGAACACAATTATGAGCGAAGCCTTGCTTGTGTACTGGATGTCTGTCCCTTTCTGTGAGGAAAGCGGTGTCACTCCTTTTTGTATGTTTTGATCTAGCTGCATTTTTCCTGTGAGCTTCTCAAATCCATTACTGTCTCTCTGTGGGAATGCTGATCATATCAGTTTTCAGATGCTCTGTAATAATTAGTAGGAAAATATGTGCTGTGTGATATCAAGTAAAAATATTTTTCCAGATTTGTCGAAAGAAAAGATAATTCTTGGAATTTCTAATTCTTACCACATAGTAAGAAGTAAAATACCAAGAACTTTCCATAAATACTGCCATTAAATTTAAAACTTTTGGTTTTCTTGATTTTTGCACACATCTTTTATTACTGTGAACTAGAATAGTATTTCTATTAAGAAGTGCAGTATGGGTTTGAATCTTATATTGTACAACTTTGCCAACTTTAGAGAAGTTATACTTTGAAACTTGACTTCTTTTTCTATAAAATATGTGTAAAGAAAGTTGGTTCATTATGATAAAATTGAATGAGATTTTTCTATCAGACATGTCCAAACTGGGGCCCACCTTTCTTTGTTCTTTGAGTAAATTATTTTAAATAGAAAGTTTTATTACTTAAATATATTTACTATAATACACATATTTATATGTGGTCCAAGACAGTTCCTTTCACTCAAAAAGAAAGGAAAAATATGGTAGGTCACAGATTGGATATATCTAATCTACACAGAATGTTCAGTGATTTCAGTTCATTAAATGTCACGTGCTGTTACACAAAGGAAAACTGTTAAACCCTAAGTAGATAAATGATCCCACCTTCTTCCTTTCTTCTAATTTAAATAGAAAATTCTTTGAATAGATTTGGACATTTATTTTGTCTTTGGAAGGTTGATTTTGAGAAGGTAGGAGCCAAAGTGAAAGTCCCAATCTTAAAAGAACACTGTTTCCTTTTGGCAAAAGGAACATAAGAGAAACTGTCTTTATATTTAAGAAAAACTGTCTATATATTTAAAGCCAGGGGTCTCTGATTTCACTATATTTTGTAAGGGTGTTTCGCAGTCTGGTGAAATCGAAGCGTGGCTCCCTGATTATGCATAGGTGTGGCTGCTGCACACCCGGTTGTAAAGTCACGTGGCCAGTAAAGTAAACAAGCGGTACCTGGAGGCTAATGGCTGTTACTCACCCCTTGATCCCTTGGCATTACTTCCCTGAGTGGAGGTGTCATCACTTTCTTCTTTTGATCCCCAGACTTTTCAATCTCTTAGGTAAATATCCAATTTCTATTTCAAGTTTGCTTTAGAGACATTTATAATCTTGAGAATGTTAAATGAAAGAAGTGGTTAAATATTTACCAAAATGTGCATTCTTTCTTAGTGTCTTGTTCTGTTCATTTTCTCCCTCACCCCAACAAGTGTAAGATTTTGAGTGTTAGAAAATATTTTGTAGCTTGATGTCTCAGTGGTCTTCCTGCCTGAGCCTTTTTACTCTGTCTGTGTTTTATGATAAGCCATAGATTAGGCATCTTGACTTTTGATGACATGTAGAATTTGGTCTCAACAAATATCCAAGTGTCTTTTCCTTTTGGAGCTCTGCCAATCTGAATTTTGCCTCTAGGAGAAAACTGTCTCAGGGGACCTGGAGTTCTTCAGTATTGTTTTCTTCACTTGTTACTCAGGTGGGATTTTCTTTTCTTTAAGAAACACCGCATATAATAATGATTTACAAGGTGAATAAAGTAGAGAAGTGATTGTTTAAAAAAACCTAGATCCTTTTAAAGATTTCTTAGTTTGTTGGCCTTGTACCTTTAAAAGTTTGGTTAGTGCACAATTCTTTTCAGAGCACATTGATTGTGTAAAGTGTGACAGGTCATCATCTGGGATATAACTTGCTGGGTGGTCGTGATGCCGCACAGGGTGTGAAGCTTAGTGTGGACCCTCCACTCTCCCACAGTATGAGCTCACCAGGGTGGCTGCTGTGACCACGTTAGTCACACACCACGCTTCTCAGTAAGGAAGCTGAGCTACTGTGTCAGGTGAATGCAGGGCACACGCCTGTCTAGAGCCAAGGACGCATACCATGTTTAAAGCCTGTGGCCCGCTGATGGGAGCGGGCACCACCAGCTTTTAGTAAGAGGTCAGGGGTGGAGCATAATATTCTTCCAATACAAAAGGACAGTTACAGGCAGATACAGCCGGGCCAGCTCACAGCTCTCAGCATAGCCACCTTCCATGGGGGGGAAGCTCGTGAGCATGAATTCTTTGGAATGGTGTTTTACTTAGGCGTTCTGAGGCTTTTGTCCCCTGAAAACAGTGTCAGAATTTCCAGGAGGTGAATGTGTGCTGTGACCATGAGACACTGAGAACCCTGGTGTGGGGTGCCCCTGTTCTGCGTTAAGCTCTGCGCTTGGGAGCCTGTCTCCTGCCTCTGCAGCCTTTGTGCCTGCTGGGCTCCTCAGCTCTGCAAGCTGAGCACAGTCCATAGCATGAGTGCTGGAGCCCGGGCCTGTCTAGTTTCAAATACTGTTGTTTCTTCTCTTTCTCTTTGTCTGTCTGTCTGTCTGTCTGTCTCTCTCTCTCTCTCTCTCTGTCTGTCTACCTGTGTCTGTCTTTGTCTGTCTCTTTCTCTCTGTGTCTGTTTCTTTCTCTGTCTTTACAAAATAGTAATTACCACAAAAAAAGCAAACGACTCAAATTAAAGTTAAAATCACAGCTGCTTGGGCCGGAGATTTAGCTTAGTGGTGCCATACCTTCTGCCTACCTTGCAAGCCTGTGGTCCTCAGTTTGATGCCTGGTACCAAAAAAAAAAAAAAAATCAAAGACCTTATTGTTTTAAAGGTGCAGTAGCAAGAAAGTATAAGTACATGCACATTTTAAATAGTCATTTGTTGTAGGTAAATGCCATTTTAAAACATTTTTAAAGAAAAGCTGATATATAAGCCAATTTATAATGTAAAAAAAAAATCACTGTTTAATACCCACTTTATAAATAAAAGAGAAACAACTTTCCTCTTGCCTTCTGTTTCTGCTTCAGCTTTTGCATCTTCTTGCCTTTTGGAGAAAACATTGCATTGTAGCCCCTGCTGCTGCCCTTTTGGACAAAGACAGAGATTAAGATCTTTCTTAATGCAAACCTTTGCCATAGGAGTTTAAGTGGAAGGAGACCAACTTCCCAGAAACTCTGAAGTATGTTGGGTGTCTTGAGCAAGAAGCGAACTTCTTTTCTCTTTCTTCTGCTAGCATATCCACATGATAAATTTTCTTTACCTTTCATGTGTGCCCAAGCAAATTGCATCTCTTTTTTCCAAATCATCTCCATATGAGGGAACTTTGATAAGCGAGTGTCTTTCTTGTCATCTTTAACATATGGCTCCACGAATGCTTTGTTCTTTGTCTTGTTTATCATCATGTGTGTGTGCTTTCCTTAAGTCAGAGGATGATTCCTCCAGTTCATTTACCACCTGAGGAAAAACGTCTGCCAAGCAGGGTTCATACTCTTTACCTGTTGTATGGTCAAACAGATCTGCCAAGCTGTCATTCATTTTTCTTCTCTGTTTGGACTTTTTTCTTCTTTCTGCTCTTACACCTTCACTTCTTTTCTTTTTTTTTTTTTTTTTTTTTTGAGACAGGGTCTCTCTTTGGCCCTGAGCTCAGTCTTGAACTCACAGCAATCCTCCTGCCTCTGCCTCCTCAGTGCTGGAATTACAGGCATGAGTAACCACGCCCAGCACTATGGTATGTGGTATGTGGTACGTGGTACGTGGTACTGATTCCTGGTGGGGGTGAGTTACCACACTCAGCATTGTTGTATGTGGTTATTTGGATCAAATCCAGGTCCTTGGCTTGTAAGGCAGGCGCCGGAACCACTGAGCTACATCCCCAACCTCACACCTTCACTTTCAAAAGCAGCCTTCTGCTGGCCTGTGTACAGTCCGTGACTGCTGTTGACCCTAATCTCCATGTCGATTGCAGAACTGTACCCATTTTAGATTGAGTAAGCTTTGCTCCTCTATCTACATTCCACTGGATGTTTTTAGAGGATATGTCTTGATTGTGAGACTCTGTTTCAGCAGTTTGGCAGGGATACAACTGAAAACTGATGTGTAATTGTCACAGCAGGAAGGGATCAGAAATGCAGCTCTGTCCCTAGAAATCCTTTCTTTAGTGGCCTGGAATGGAAAGCATCTCTTACCACTTCAAAAGGAAGTTACTTTAGGTGTTGACACAGCTGAAAAGCAAGTCACAAACAAATTGCTCATGGAGGTTAGTCTAAAAGGTTCAGAACCACGAAGAGGCCCAGTCAAGTTACAGAGGAGTAATCTTGTCATTAGTCCATCTCTGCTTCCCTTTGCTCCCTCTCACTGTTTTGTGATTTCTGATGTTCCTCAGACCCATTCAGAACCCTCTCACTCTGGTGTTGCATTCCAGGAACTGCCGCTGCCTCAGACTTCCATTCTGTGGAGAGCTCCAGATCCCGCTGAGCTCAGCCTGTCCCTCTGCGTGGAGAACAGGCAGACGCCGGATCCAGCCAGGGCACATGCAGGTTGGGAGGCAGAGGAGTCCTCAGTGAATGGAACCCGAGAAGCTGCTGTGTATTTACCAAGGGCTTCTTTCCCTGCCTCACCGACAGTGTCCCCAAGGCAGCCTCCTTCCCGTGTGGAGTGTGTAGGCCTGTTAGTGGAAGACTCTGCCCTTCATCCTGTGCCTCTGTCCCCATGAAGGAGGCTCAGTAGCCTCCGGTGAAGCCGGGAGGGCAAGTTGGCTCTGGTCTTGCCAGCACATGGCCCGTGTCTCATCAGCACTGTCTTTCAAATCACTTCTGCTGGGTCCACGCGATCCTGATCTATGCTCTTCACTTTTCACTTCACTGACTTCCCATCTGTTCTCACTGACACCCATTATGTGAAATCACAGTTTGGTTTTGTTGTTGTTTGTTTTGCTGGGGCTTTTTGTTCGTTGGCTTGCTTGCTTACTTGCTTTTGGTTTTGTTGATTCTCAACCTTTCTATTGAGCTACGTCCCCAGACCCCTCATATTTTTATTTTGAGGCAGGATCTTGCTAATTTGCCCAGGCTGGGCTGGCACTTGTGATCCTCCTACCTTAGAAACCCAAGGTGAGGATTATAGACCTGTGCCACCATGGCTGGCTAAACCCTGGTTATTTTTAGAGTTAGGGATGGGCAGTGAATAGTCTTCCTGTTTCTAGGTTAAAGTCTGCCGTTCTGTGGACTCCTCCTTCTAGCTGTGCTGAGCACTGAGTTAGACTGCCAGCCAGAGTCCCAACTCCCTACAGTGCCGTCACTTTCATATCAGATCTGATTCAGAGCTGTTTTCTCACCTGTACATTTTGGCTTTGACATGTGGTATTTCTATAACTTTGTTACTCTAGGTATAGTAACACATGGACAAAAGTAGGAAATAAATTCACTGTATGCTTGAAGCTTGACAGTGAATTCTGAAATTTAGCTGTCCACTATAAAAGTATGTAATTCTGTGTATACAATTTTAACTTTTAAAATCAAAATAAGTGAAACCTCGTTCCTGGCATGCACAGTCACCCTCACTTCTCTGCAGAGCCAGGTGTTCAGCAGTGGTCTAGACTAGAGATACATCATTTAAGCTCAAGAACTGAAACAACTCAGATGATCAAATATATCACAGACTCAAAGAGCGAAAGTTGTATAAAGTTACTAAACTGAAAATAGCAAACTAAGTCATTGGGTTTTTAAGATACCTAACTAAAAA
This sequence comes from Petromus typicus, assembly GCA_004026965.1. Lineage (NCBI taxonomy): Eukaryota > Metazoa > Chordata > Mammalia > Rodentia > Petromuridae > Petromus > Petromus typicus. The sequence goes on along the minus strand of PVIR01003315.1, from coordinate 18,896 downwards.
TGGCCCCTGACTAGTCTCAAGGCACTCATCTTTGACTTGCACCGACTTGCTTCTGAGACCCCGGGCTAATTTTAGTTAAAGAGTCTAGTCTAGGACTAAGTTGAACCCCCAGCTGTTGTATCAGCCCATCCCCTGGCTTGGCTGTGCGCTGCAGTACTGGCCTCTGCCAGCTTCCAGGATCCTCTACACGTGGAGAAATGTTCGTGCTTTCATACTTGTCTGAACTCAGCCTGGAATTAGGGAGGGGGACAGAGTCATATGGTGTGTGGTCTCTTTATGATCAGCCCAAGCTCTGCTTTTGTTGACACTTTAGAAATTAAATTGTAAAGGTAAGTTTTAAGCACTTTGTATTGATTTCAAGGTATTAAATTTACCTGATATTTCATACAGATGATGTGTCCAACTATCATAACTGTCCCCATTTATTATAATTATTTTGTAATAATTTTATTATTACATAATAAAATAAATTAATATAATTACATCATAAAATAATCTTAATATAATATTTATATTATTAAAGATTACAAATGACCCTAGAACCAATTTTATTTTAATGAGTTTATCTATATTATTTGCCATATTAGAAAATATTTAAAATAATAGTATAATTATTTAATAATGATAATATAATTACATAATACAATAAACTAATATAATTACATAATAAAATATTTATTTTTACCTATTATTTTTCAGACTGGAAAAATAAATCTTAAAGACTTTGGATAGCAAACTTTATTTTCCCTGGTTATTGCTGTCATAGTGAGGTATGCTGTCATAGTGAGAAGTTAAATTCCATCAACTTAAACTGAAATTCTGAGTTGCTTGGCCAACACAACTGATTTTACCCTCTGGTTTAAATATTAAGATAAAGTATCATATCTATCTGTCAGGTAGGTAAACTGCTAAACTTGAATTTTCGTTACACATTTTATATTTTATTTTATTAAAAGAGCACTATATTAGTTTTAAATATCTTTAAACCTGCCTAGCTGAAGAAGTCCTGATTTTAAAATTTTTAAAGCAGAATTTAAAAATGAAGTAGTATTTTTGAAACAGAAGTATCTCAGCTTGACACATCTGTTGAAACAAGTATCTTGTTCTGCTTTCCAAATATCCTCAGAACCAGTCGTGGTGGTTAAAAATGTGATCAGGATTTGTGAACTGAGTGGATTTTTTCCTCTCTCTTCCAAAGTTTTTAAAAAGCTAGGCTAGAAGAGAGTACCTGTCTACTGACTAGTTGTTTTGGAAAGTGGGGTCTTGAGACCCTTGAGGCAGGGCTTCCATGGTGGTTTTAAGGGGCCCCAGTTTTAATACTACTGAGATTTCTGCCTTTTTCACATCATTCACCTATAAAACATAATGGAAGTTTTGGACACTGAGTGATCTGAGATATCCTAGATTTAATGCAGAAACAGTTATGAGGCCCCAGCTGTCTTCTCTTAATCCAGACATTAAAGAGATTGCAAAAATATAAGTGATATAGTTCTTCATTGTTTTTATTTTGGAAAGTTTTTTCCTAAAAATGCTTAACAATACTGGTTTTCTTATTATTAAATGAACTAACAGGTTAAATTTTTTCTAATATGGCAAATAATGATAGATAAACTTACATTAAAAGAAAATCAGCTCTAGGGTCATTAGTAATCTGTAAGAATCAGATTGCTCTTGAGACCATAAACAACCAATTATGTTCATTTCCTTTTTATTGAAGTTAAATTTATATGTACAGTGAAATTCATAGTTCTTAAATGTCTAATCTGGTAAATGTGGAGAAATAAATGTTCTCCACACAGTTATCATCATAAAGGAGATAGGGAACATTGACATCACCCAGAAAGCTCCTTTTGCTGCTTTTTGTTTGATCCCCACCCCCCACAATAGCCTTTGCATTTGTCACTGTAGGTCAGTCTTATCTACCCTTAAAGTATGTTATAAGGGAAATCACGCAGACTCTTCTGGAATCAGGCTTCTGCCACTAAACATGCTGTGTTTCAGGGTCATTTCTGTCTTGTGTGTCAGTGTTCATTTCTTGATTGGTGAACTGTATGCCTCTGATATGCCACAGTTTGCTTACCCATAATCCCATTGATGGATGGACATGTGCCTTCTTTCTAAACGAAGCTATTGTTGTGGCTGTGTCTAGATGTTCCCCAAAGCATCATGCAGTTATAGGTGGGGTGTTTTCAGTGGTGACGCTGGGACCAATTCATGGTGCAGTGTTAGATTCAAGGGCACTAGGATTAAGCTCATGAGTGCTGCCTCCCCTGAGTACCTGGATAAGACTTAGGGACAGAGAGATGCTGTCAAAGTCCTTTGCTTGTTTGGCTGTTATGAACTGTTCTCTGTGATGCCACCCTGCCTCGCAGCTGGCTGAATATGGGCTGAAATTTCTACAAACCGTGGACTGAACAAACCTTACCTCCTCTGACTTTGGGTGTTGGGTATTTTTGTCTCAGCAACAAGAAAAGTAAATAAGATAGTTACTATAATTCTTCTCATAGACATCTTTCCTTGGTCATGCTTTTATTCTCATTATGTAGCAGTAGAATTGTCAGGTCATGGGAAGATGTGTGTTTTGATGCTGTTCCCGTAAGTTGGGCCACTTTCGCTCTCATCAGCAGCATAGGAGAATTCCATTTCCTCTATGTCCTCTCCAGCAACCAGTGCTTTGTGGGTGTGACATAGTTTCTCACTGTGGTTTCTTTTATTTACTTTCTGTAATGATTTTGGACACTTGTCCATGTGCACCAGCCATTGTCACATCTTTCTTTGAGACGTATCTGAGTTTCTGTTTAATTTGGTTTGTGTGTTGTTGTATTAGTGATTTGTAGACCTTCTTTATGTCTTCTGAATACCAATCACACTCTTCGGTTTTCTTATTGCTGGGACAAATGGCATGAGTTACGTAACTTCAAGGAGAGAGGTTTATTTTGGCTCATGGTTTCAGTCTGTGGTCAGCTGGCTTCCAGGCAGAGGTGTCATGGCAGAAGGACAGGGCAAAGAACAGTGCCTCAACGCTCGGCGGCCAGGAAGGAGAGCTTGTTGGGAAGAGTCTGAGAGGAAGAGGCCTATGACCAGATGTGGTCACCAAGGTCCCACCTCAGTGACCCACTGTCCCAACTACGCCCCACCTCCTAGTGACCCATGCAGCTACGCACTTGTCAGTGGTTGGCTCAGTGTCTCACAATCCAGCTGCCTCTCAGGAGCCTCTTCCTCAGTCAGGTTGACAGTCAATGATAGGCACTCCAATGAATATATGACTCCAGTGATATGGGAATTATGAGTTTTTCCTCTCCCTGGGTAACTTGCAACTTGTGACCTTCATAATGAGTGATCTTTAATTTCTTCTCTGTTCTTATAGGAATGTTTAATTTTGATGAATTTTTATTTTTTTCTCTTAAACTGGCACTTTTTGGATCCTCTCTAAGAAATCTTTGCCAACCTCAAAGTTTAACCACTGTCCTTGTATTCTTTAGTATCACTGATGGTTGGAATGTTCTTCTAGCTAACTTTATCAGTGTCTTTTGATGGTACCAGGGCTCGAACTTGGGTTCTTGTGCTTCCAAGGTAGGCACAATATCAGTGTCTTTTTATAAAAGTGACAGAAAAATGAGAAGTATTTAAATCACATCAAAAGCTCTGTGATGAGGCATTTTAGTTTTTCAAAGCACACAAATAGCCTTTGTTGTTGGTTATGGTAAAGTTATTTTATATTGTAAATACACCATGGGAGGGTTTATTCACCCTAGGGCCCCAATTAATAGGAGACCAACTGGCGTAAAGCTTATACCAGCAACATGTTCTGAGTACCTGTTGTATTCCTACTTATTGCATTACAGTCTATCAGAGCTTAGGATCTGGTGGCAAGAAGAGTTTAAATCTGGAACAATGGCCTTGCATATTTCTAAGAAATGAATTGTAGAGAAGAGTGTTTGCAGAAACTCTTAGCCTTTCAGATGGAGAGAAGGAGTTGCATTCTGTATGGTTCCTTACACCCTAACCGGGACAAAGAAGGAATAGAAAGCAGAATGTTAATCCCCAGCAGTGGAATCTGATACTTTGAAATGATTTAGAAGTAAGAATATATTTACCCAATGATGAGCTTAGCAGGCATTTCCACACATCATTTCTCTTTCAAACTTTTATTGAAGAGTAGGCTTGTTAACTGTATTCTAAATGAACCATGTCAAGACTTTTTCCAGGCAACATTTTACATTATTTGTAATATATAAATAAAACTGTATTACTATAGCCATTTAGTGTTTCACTTTATAATCCAGTGTTTAGTTTTGTGAATATATAGTTTCTCTCTGATGACTTTTTAATTTGGAAGACTATTTCAATATGGGTGCTTTGTGGACATTCATAGAGCTATAGAAATTAGCAGACTGGGGGCCGGGGAGTTAGCTCAGTGGTTCCGGCGCCCGTCTTGCAAGCGCAAGGGCCCGGGTTCGATTCCCCGGTAACCATATAACAATACTGGGTGTGGAGACTCACGCCCAGCAGCAATCAGCACCACATACCACAGTGCCGGGCGTGGTGGCTCACGCCTGTAATCCCAGCACTCGGGAGGCAGAGGCAGGAGGATTGTGATGTGAGTTTGAGGCTGAGCTCAGGGCCAGCCTGAACCACAAAGCGAGACCCTGTCTCAAAAAAACATAAAAAAAAAAAAAAAAAGAAAGAAATTAGCAGACTGCATTAAGATTATATGTAAATTGAGGCTCACAGAAAGAAAGAATTTGGGATAGAGAGAGAAGAATTCTAATAGTTGAGAAGAAATAAATGCCGTATAGCTAATATAGGGATATACACGTACGTACAAAGTGTACATATGGAAATACATTATCAACATTGAAGTCCACTTCTGTGAAGTGACTTTCTTGGATTTTGTTTTATCCTTTTGATATTTGAAGCAGAGAAAAGGATTATTCTTTTTTGCTTTTCTAAATGTCCAAATGAATATTCAAATGAATATGCTGCCACTTATGATTACCGCAGAATATTTAATAACATGAACAAATGTTTATTTGCTAAGTGCAAGTAAAATGTGTGAAGGAGTTGATTTTGAAAACATTTTTCTTATTGCCTCTGTAATGTGTATCTCATTTTTTTTCCACTAAGTTTCTTTCTGACTCCATTTTAAGGTGAGAGACACTAGCTAAAATCTTGATTTTAAAACAGGTGTATTGAATACTTATCTAGCGAATTCTTTGTGCAGTGGTTATGGAGAGGAGGAAAGCTCTGCTTTCTAATCTCTAAAGGATTGCAGTCCAGTGAGTGGCCTATGTGCACAAAAATAACTTCTTCGTGAAGTTACGGAAAATAAAGAATTGTGAAATGTAAGCAGATCGTGACACTAGGCAGCCTGATTTGCCTAAATTAGAACATTGAGTTACTTTTAAAATCCCATTGCTGACAACATAGTTGAGTTCAAGGTTATTCCCCAAATCTGGGCACTGAATGGAGAAGCCATGCTTAAAATGTCCCAGGATGTATTGGGTGAAAACACCCTAAGGTCTGAAAACAGGACGTGGGTTTAATATCATTTCATAATGTGAACAGAATTTTTAGGGCACAGTAAAATTAAATGTGGGATTCATCAATATGTGCTCTTTTATCATTTCAGTTAAATAAAAGATGTTATTTGGCCTAGCACTTTGACCCAACTCCTATGACTTTAAAACAAAGAATACCAGTATACTATTAAGTGACAGGAAAGAAAGGGATTTTACCAGTTTGGAATCGCTCCTAAATTGCTTCATTGTGCTGTAATCCTACTCTTTGTTTAAAGAAACTAATGCCTCCCAACCCCCAGATAGAAGCTGGCAAGAGGAAGTAGTGTACTAGTTCACAAGGTCTCGGTGGGTGCACCGATATCAGCCCTCAAGCGAGAGTCGTCCGTGGGCCTGGAGCGCAGACCTCCAGGGGACAGAGCTACGTGTGGATCTTGCGATCTGCTTTTCCCTCCAGTAGTAGAAATAACTTCATACCTACTTCCCTATGAAAACCTTTATAAAGTCATGAAGATTGTTCAGTAAATAGCTATTTTTCTAAACCATCTCTTACCTACAGTGAGTAAACTACACATCCAGAAACTAGTAGTTTAAAATGTTTAAGAGCTCAGAGAAAAGTGAAATAGTTTCCTTGAAATCACTTGTAGTAACAGTAACCTCACTGTCTGATCTGTGCAGAAGTTTTCTGCCTGCCAGGCATGAAGGACGAATGTTTTATACCACTGACCAAACTTCTGTTTGGGGCTGCAGGATATTAAAATTTTCAGTACAGTACACACATTCAGTTACATAAAATGCAGATATATATATATATATATATATATATATACACACACACACACACACACACACAAAACAAAATTTCATTAACAATTCCTCTCCTTACTAGATATATTCTACAATATTATTTTTAAAATACTGGTGATGTTATTAAATTGTTATTAACAGACCACAGTGAATGAAATTCAAAATCTAAAAAACACTGCTTTATTTGCATTATCATTGAACCCTTACCATGGCTTGGGAAATACTGGTGTTGTCATTTTCTAAGTATAAACACTAAACTTTTTGTAGTGGCGTGGGTTATTGCGTAGTCAAGATGCGACCATCAGGGCTCTGCAGGGCGGTGAGGCTTCCAAGTTAAAGAACTGTGGTTCTTCAGTCCGTGCATTTGTGATCACGCAGCAGTTACTTAAGAGAGTGCCTGGTGGACAGGACTGTTTGGGAGACACAGGGAGGTGCTGCACATTAAACGATTAGCACAGGGTCTGCACAGAGGCAGAGCTCGCAGAGCCCGAGCCATTAGTATTCCAACACCTCCTCCTGGCGGAGCTCATTTAAAGTTAGCTCAGGGAGATTTCCTTGTCACAGCCAATGTGAAAGTACTGCTTTTTAGAAACTCCTGAGCTTTTCCGGTCTTCTTTGAGGTAAAGAATCAGTGATCAGTTGTTTTTCTTTTTAAATGAGGTAGAGGCTAAGTAAATATGTAAACTATGAAGAGTCCTGAAGCGTGAGTAACATCGAAGGGAGCAGAGCTCTCCTGTGTCTGTAAGAAAAGGGGCAGTAAGGGAACAGAGGGAGGAGGATCCTGGGGTTGGGGGTCCCTGACACAAAGCAGGGACAGTGCTTAATGGGACTGCACTGCTTCCAGTGGAGGTGTGGGCCTGTGATCCCCACAGAAGCGGAAGGTGATAACAAAGAAAATCTGGGGTGAGACAACCCTTCACTAAATATAAAACATGAAGGACTTTCGTCCTTTGTCTGTAGAAGTTTTCAAATTCTCATTGTTGAGTGCAATCATGATGTGTATATGTAATGTACCAATAAAGATTTCAATAAAAAAATTTAAAAACTGCAAATGTAGCAAAAAGTATCTTTCTAGTTTACACATAAAATTCTTTAAAACGTACAGAGAAAAGAATCTAGTGGTACAGTGATGCCAATAGACAGTTCACGGATATTTAAATTCAGGTGTCATTAAGCATTTGAGAAAATATTCTAATTCAGTATTTGCTGAGGAAAAAGAGGAACATCACATCCTTCCTAGAAGTCAGATGGACAAAACTGGGGCTGGGGATGTAGCTCAGTGGCATGGTGCCTGCCTTGCAAGTGTAAGGCTTGTATGTTCGATCCCTAGTGCCACAAAAAAGGAAAAAGAATGACAAAACGTAGCAAAGACACCTGTCGGCACAAGTGGTTACTGGTGAAGCTGTGGGGAGAACACGGCCTCGTGGGCTGTTGGTGAAATGCAGTGCGATTGGAACCTTCCCAGAAAGCAGTCCGACAGCATCTGGGGAGAGGTGAAGCAGAGGTGGTTTTCCATCTAGCAGTCTCGCCCTGGTACTCTCACCCACAGAAATGAAAAAGCCTCACATGGAAGTAAGAGTACACACTGTTGAAATGTTTCTGCTGTGCTGTTTATTTTGACAAAAGGACAACAGTGAATACCTTTTGTGGAGCAAAGAAATGTATTTTGATACATATTTTTATGGAATATTATGCATGATGAAAGGAATGTTTACTATTTGATTTGAAAAAATTTCCATAAAGTATTGAACAGGAAAAGCAAACCGTAGAAGAGAGTGTATAGTTAACCCACTGTGTTAGTTTAAGGTCTGAAAGCCCTTGCAGGTGTGCATGTCTGCATAGAGAGGTATGTAACTATTTGGAAAGTTAGACAAGTATGGAAAAACAATAGCTTTTAAACATGACCTGTAGGATGGCGAACAGCAGGGATCAAAGGAGGGAAAGACAGCATTAAAAATGGAACTGGGGGTGGGGATGTGTCCCAGGCAGGCAGTATCTATCCACAGCACGGGTGGCATGTGGCAGTAGGTTTACTTACTTGTACACATCCCTATAGCTATTAGGGGAAACAAAGCTAGGTGATTTGGTATCTTATCACCTTGAAAGTATGTCCTTCATAAATGATTTAGTGAAAAAACTGAGTAGCAGGTGCTAGTTCAGCAATATATTGTACACACAGACACTTGTGCATGCCTGTTTGTGCAAAGAGAAAGTGTGCAAAAGGAGCCCCAGGCTGTTGTCTTTGGTGTGAGAGGGGGCATTCAATGATCAACACGTTTTTCATCTATGGATTATTTCATTACATAATGATGTGTTACTTTGTAATTTGAAAAATAACCATATACTCTTTGCTCATGTTATATTTACTGCTACTTGAAGGTGCTTAAAGTAATTGAAGTAGTAAACATGCTCGAGAAGGTGGTTTTTTGTGTGTTTTGATTTTGATATAGAATTTGATTTCCATAAAATTTAAGTTTACTGCTCGCCATGGTGGCTCATGCCTGTAATCCCAGCACTCAAGAGGAAAAGCAGGACAGAGGCAGGATTGCTCTGAGTTGGGGCTCGCCTGGGCTACATAGTGAGCTCAGGGTCAGCCTGAGCTACAGAGCAAGACCTTGTCTCAAAAAAAGAAAAATTTAAGTTACCAAACCCTAGGAATGAGAAGACATTTAGATTTTTTCTGAAGAACTATTAATAGAGGGATCAAATATTTTTATCTTCTCCATAGGGACATTCCAAAAGATAGCTATTTATGGTTTATACATAGATTCTGGTAATAACATGTGTAGTCTTTCCAGCTAGGAAAATTTGGCTGGGCAGATCATACTGTAAATGGAATCACAAGACCATCTTAGGCTTATGATGTAAGCAACGAACAAAATACTTGGAATAAACAGAGAGCTCTTAAGAATTGAAAAAACAGTTTATTGGAGAGATGATAGCCTTTGAATATGACTGTCATCCTGTTATGTTTGTACTTTATAAAAATAGCAAAGAATTTTGAAAATTCATTAAACAGACATGTAGGTCAAAATTTAAACATTTCCAAGAGGCTACTTAGCGCGTGTCTTTCTAAGAGGGTGTCCAGCTGCCATACCTTGGGAAGAAGACTAATATCTAGGATATATAAAGATTTCAAAAAGTTAGACTCCCCCAATAAGATGTAAATTTAAAAAATCAGCTCCTGAAGTTGGCCACTTCACAGAAGAAATATTGATAGCCTATGAATACCTGAAAAAGTGCTCAGCATCATGGCCACTAGAGAGACACAAATTAAAACAGCTCTGAGGTTCCATCTGACCCCAGAATGGCCATCGTCAAAAAATCAAGTAATACAAATGTTGGTGAAGCTGCAGAAAAGGAACCTTTTACACTGTTACTGGCAGTATAAACTAGCACCACCATTATAGAAAACAGTACGGAGATTCCTCAAAAAACTGAACATAGAAATTCCACTTGACTCAGCCATGCCCCTTGTAGGTGTCTTCGTAAGAGAGTTCAGGACAATATATTACAGTGCTATATGTATACTCATGTTTGTATCAGAGCCATTCGTACTAGCTAAGTCTTGGAAGTGGGTTATATGTCTACCAACAGATGGATGAGTAAAGAAAATCTGGTATTTATACACAGAGGGATACTACTCTGCCACAAAGAAGGATAAATGAGTTATCTGTAGGAAAACGGATCTACCTTAAGACTCTAAGATTAAGTAAAGTACCGCACAAGCTAAAGTATCCCATGGTTTTTCTTATATGAGAAACTCAGAGATTAGAGAATAAAATAAAAGATAATATGAAGTAGCAAGATGAATCTTTAACAAAAGGGAAGGAATCAAGTGTTGGATGGGGGAGGATGGCGATGCAGAGAAGAAGTAAAGATGCATTGTGTACATGAATCAGTTCCCCACAAGGGATGTTACAAACATGTACTAATAAAATAAGGAAGAAAAAAAAGAGTATCTGGCTCTCCACAGAAGGGAGATTATCTAGATATGCAGCCTTGACTTGGAAGATTTGCACAAACATTTCCGTGTTTTTTTGTGTATTCCGTGCGAAGAACCCCCCAAATACAATATTTCAGGAAAGTACAGACATGCCTATGCGCAGCACACAGAGCAGCTGTAGCCCAGACCTAATTTCCCCATCTTTTCTTTCTTTTTCCAGAGGCGCTTGTGAGCTAACCTGCCCCGTGTCAGTGGTCAGGGACAGTACCCAGCCCGGCAGGTGGACCGTGTGGGTCTGTGAGCTCTGGGAAGCTGCAGGGCTCTGTCCAGTGGAGCCTTTTGTGCGGGCTCCGCCTTCAGGCACCACAGTGGGCAGCGGAGTGGTCTCTCAGTGTGTCTAAGGGTGGAGAGCGTTTGGGCTCTGCATTCTTAGTCACGTTTCCTAAGTCAATTTAGCCAAATCTGGGTCCCTCTCCAGCAATGTGCAGCAGTCAGGTGGAACTGTTGCCGCGGCAGAGAAGTGTCTCATTTAAAGGCCAGTCACTGGAGTTCTGTGGCGGTAATCATCGGGTCATCTGTGTGGTCAGAAACAGAAGCAGGCCCTGCACTGTCAGTCCCTGGTACAGGCTGTTTTCTCTCTGGTGAAAAAGAAAAGGAAGCATAGAATGCAGGATAATGACCCTCAGATCAGTGGGGGAAGGGAATTGCCAATCTGTGCTTCAGTTCCGTCTGCTCTTCTCTCGCCTGGAGTAACACTTTCCCTAGTATCCATAGGAAAGCCCTCTTTTTCCTGGGGGAGGGAATGAAATTTTAAAATATAGAAGTATATCCTTTTCAATACCAGTTATTTTTTAAATAATCTAGTTTTTACACTGTCATCTTAAGGGCAGATGTTTATACTATGTTGTTTTCTCTTTTTAGGCTCCTGTGATCAAGCGGTGGTTTTGCTTTTCTTTCATGGGCTTCAGATGATTCAGTGCTTCTGTCGTGGGGAGTAATGGTGACACTGAGTGTCCCAAGACCATGGCAGTGGCCATGCATAGCTTCTGAGCACTGGGAATGTGGTGGCGTGACCGAGAAACTCCAGTCTCGCTGTATTGCAGTTTTGTTAATATTAGATAAGCTTTTACTATGAAGCAGTATAAAATACTCTTCTATTAAACTCATCTTTGTATTACTAAGACTAGATTGCACTTTATCTGTTGAGAACAAAGCTACACAGAGATGTGCTCTTAAGTGTCAGTTGCATACTGGATTTTGAAGACAGTAGGGAAAAAGTATAAATATCTCACTGGTAATTTTTATACTCATTATAGTTGGCATGCCTGTAACTGGGTTAAAATATATTTCTAAAATGAATTTATATTACTTTTATTTGTCTCGCATGACTGCTGTGACAGTGGAGGCCACGGGTGCCAGGTTCATTGTGTTACCTGAGCAGGGTTTCTCTGCCCGGGCACAGCTGGCCTCCGGCTGGGTAGCTCGTTCGTTGGAGGAGCTGCTGTCCGTTCCCTGGAGGATGCCCACAGCATGGCATCCCCAGCTGCCCAGGCCTACACCCTTCCCCCAAGGTTCCCCTCTGCACCCCTACTGGCCCAGCCTCCAGCCTGGGCCTGCAGCCTTCCTGAAAGGCAACCCGGTCCCGTTCTGGAGTCACTGTGAGATAGGCCTCATGCCAGCCGTCTGACCAGCTTCCGCCAGCTCCATTGCTCCTGCTCTCACCATTCTTTGCAAGAGAAGATCGGCTGGCTGATCTTATAAATTCTAGCCAACGGCATGATCTCCAATGCTAAACAGGGTCAGGCCTGGTTAGTACCGCAAAGGGAGAGCTTGTCAATTGCAGTGTTACTCAACGAATGCTGACATTCTGACTCTGTTTGGCATATTCTTGGCAGCCAGGTGAGAGAAGTAGATGAAACATGAGTTCTCCTGAGTTTGCCTCCTGTTTAGGAATATAGTCAACAGAAAAACAAGAGACTGCTGAGTCACGCGTGAGAAAGACCAACAGCCGGGTGAGGGTGGCGGTGTCGGGGGGACACAGATGCTGTTCCTCCTGCCACCCGGCTACTTCAGGACCCATGTCGTACCTGTCATGGCTTCAGAACTACAGTTTCTTGTGTTTCTTCTGGGGTGCACATTTTCCTTGTTGTCATTTGTAGTTGTTTGTTTTTTTGAAATAGGATCTCGCTATGTAGTTCAGGCTGGCTTCAAACTAGCAGCAGTCCTCCTACCTCAGCCTCCTGAGTGCTGGGTTATAGATGTGTGCCACTGCACCCGGATGGGTTGCACATTTTCTTTCAGTAAATGTTTTTCATGCACTTTTGCTTCCGAGGCTTCTTCTTGAGTAGGTTAAGATCCCTTTTACTGGCAGCACTTGGCTCTGGATCCGGCTCCAGCGGCTCTTAAGGATGCCTAGCTGCCCCCCCCCGCCCCAACCCCGGTCGGCCTCTGCGTGGTCGTCTGCGGTCGCACCTGGCTTTCTGGCAGCCTCATCAGGCTCTAACCCAGATTGCGGCCAACAACCCAAGGTCGTTTGCTGAAGTGGTACGTGCGCCTCCAAGGCGGGTATTTCTCCGGAGGTCTCTCACTGGGCGGCAGTGCGTGGTGAGTCTTAATGTGAGCATTTGCACTTGGCTGTGAGTGCCTCATCCAAGAAAACACAGGCTTTATGACAGCCATTTACCGTTCCCAGTCCTTTTGTCTCTCCTTTGCATTTGTGCTTGGGGTAGGTAATAGCACAGAGTCTGGTTTCCTCATAAATGGACATTCATTACATTTTCATAAAATGCTATGAAAAGTTAATGTGCATAAGAACGAGTATAGGATATTTTGCAGCCCTGTGAGTTTCCACGTGAGATTCGAAGCTGGATGTCTCCTAACTTTTGCCTTCACAGATGGCACTAAGAATCAGACTTAGTGGTATGCACCCATAACCTCAGCACCTGGGAGGCCAAGGCAGGCTGGTCTTCTCAGATTCAAGGGCAGAACTACTGAGACTTTGTCTCAGGATAAAAAAAGAGAAATGTTTTTGAGCTATTTGCTGCTTTTCCTACTTCTGTTCTTGTCTTTAGTCCGAGTAGAAGGTTATACCCGTGCATTGTACGTGAACATGTGTTGGGGGCATTCTGGGTTTTGCTCAAGCTTTCCAAAGCCGTGGTCAGGGTCACAGCTTCCCAGCCGTTACGCTCCTGGTTGGCTTTTTCATAGACAGGAGATGGGCAATTTAGCTTCCTACGCCTCGCAAACTGCATTGTTGTTGCACTTGGAAGAGGATGGCAGGATGTTTGGACCCTGGTGTCCATTGTCCATGTCAGAGACTGATGGTCTTTCAGAGTGGAGGATGCGATTTGAATGCCATCTGTGGCCACTTATCCAGCAGATTAGTTCAGAACAGATTTGCCAAATGAGCAGTATGTGTTCCTGACAAAGACGCCACAAGAATTTTGCTGTAGGGAGTTTTAAATAATATTTATTTAAAAACTCCAAATTTCATTAACTTGTATAATTTAAATCAATTAAAGTTTAATATAGAGGTTCTTTAGAAGATACATGTTTAATATTTAACATTTTAGTTGCATGAAAGTTTTCAGGACGCACCGAATAACTGGCGCCCTTACTGTAACCTCAGATAGCTGTGGGAGTGGATTTTCCCATCTGGTGTTGAGGAAGTGGGTCCTTCTGGTCCGGTCTGTGGCAGCGGGCTCAGCTCCTGCCCAGCAGTCCTGGCATTAGGACACCTGGACTCTGGCATGCTCCCATCCAAGCCCCGAGCCCTGTGCCACTGACTGCTGCCAGTCTTCTGGACACTTCAGACCATGTTTACAGTGGGGCTTTAATTCATGTCTCATTGCCAGCTGCTTTGATTGGAATTTCATCGTCTGCTGTGAAATACTAACCACCTGTGGTTGCCGCTGTCCAGCAGGACACACACTCACAGACTTCTAGTGGTTCAACCTGGCAGCAACATGAGGATGTAGGAAGGGTTTTCTAGTCCGCTCAGTGTCATGCCCTTGGGCAAGTACCAGAGTGTGAGGCAGGGCCTACACTTTACTTTCATAGTTGATTTGAATTGTCCCATTTAATTCTCTGAAGATCTTCAAGCTCTGTGGTTGCATTCTGTGTTCTATACTGAGCACCAAGAGTACAATTACGTGTTAAAGGTCGGAATATGGCAGGTGAATGTTGAGTGAAACAAGAAAGCTAGATGTGCAGGCGCAGGAAGGGACTGTGTCCCTTAAAGGTGACCAGACAGCTGGGCCCCTCACCTGGGGAAGTGTGGGGAATTCAGACCACCACGGTGCTCTATTAAAGCGTCACTCTATTGGGTGTGCCTGCCCTTACATACTATTGACAACAGGTTTTCCTTGCCATTGTCAGTGTCATTAAAATCCACTCTGTGTTTCTTGTCTCTTTTGCAGAACAAGCTTGCCCTCTCCTATGTTTTCCAGAAATGACTTCAGCATCTGGAGCATCCTCAGAAAATGTATTGGAATGGTAAATTAGCTGTTTGGATGTCTGATTTTAGACACTTGTGTGTTGAATTGCAGAGCCATTTGAAAGGAATCTTAAAAAGTTTGAGTGAAGATAATGAACAGCAATGTTTAGAAGTCAAAAATCTTGAAAATTCTTAGATTTTTCTAACATAATTTATACCTCTCTATGCTATTAATATGGCTCCCACGTGATTTTTTGTAAGACAATTTAAAAATATATCTTTCCTATTACCATACTATGTTTATATTTTCTCATAAACTTGCTTAGAAATTCAAAGAAGTAAAAGCTCAGTATGCAGAATATGGTTTCAGTTACATTTGTTCCACCGAGTGCATTTTTAAACTTTGGATTTGTTTGCCTGCTGTGTTCACCGTTTGGAATCTGTCTCTGCTTCGCTGTCTGTGCAGGTGGATCTGATGTTGAAGGGAGAGGAGGTGGCAGCATTTAGGCTAGAATTCTGGGTAAAGTCATTTTAGGCTAGAATTAGGCTAGAAAGTCATGTTAGGCTAGACAGTCATATTAGGCTAGAATTCTGGATAAAGTCATTTTAACTCTTCCCAGCACAGACTTTGACTAGTAGGAAGGATGAACATGTAAAAATATGAGTCCTGAGCTGTCACAACACCCATCTGGACATCCCAGGAGCACTCCCAGAATGCTCCTGCACCGACAGTCACCCCCCTCCGATGGTGGCCTCCCGGTGGTTGAAAGCCTGTCACCTTCTGGAGTGCCAACTTCCTAAGTGTCATTTCCAAGAACCACATCCCAGGAACTTTCACCTTAAACTTATGTTTTCTGAATTCTGCATGGAGTCTAATTCAGCCAGGTTGATAATGCAAGATTTAATCCCAGTCTGTATCATCCTGGCCATGAGACCCTGGGCAAATTGCTGTGCGCTGCTGAAGGCCATCACCTCCTGTGCAATGTCAGGATGAGCGTTTGTACCACAGAGGCCTACTGAGAGATGGCATGATGTATGAAAAGCATCTCAGCTGATGCCTGAACACGCTGCTCAATAAACCAAGTGCTGATAATAAGGGAACTGCTGCTAACAGGTAGATCTTACTATGAGCAGTTATTCGCGGCTGAGTCAGAAGACCTGGGCGCTTAGTCTACTTAAGTTATATTAGAATCCAATAGGGCAGAGCACATGTATATAGATAATGCTTAAGTAAGTATTGTATGCTTATTTAAATATGTATGTTTAAATAAGGTGCTAATTCTACATATTTGTCTCTTTGGAATTGAAAATTTCAGAATCAAAGAATTAATATTTATATTTTACAGTGTCAGTATTCTTCACACCCTTAGCACACGTTTTTCTTTGAGATGCAGCTTATTATCATTTTGTGCATGCATGTGTTTCTTTTTCACAAAAGTATGCTCATTGCCTCAAATGGTGTTTTCTGTTTTATTAAAATAACGCTGACCTCACGCATTAAGTTGATTTACAACTAAAACCCAGTTTAGAAAACTCTTTTTTTTTTTTTTTTTAAGTTTTTTTGAGACAAGAGTCTTACTTTGTAGTTCAGGCGGGCCCTGAACTTGCTATGTAGCCCAGGCAAGCCTTGAACTCACAGCATTCCTCCTACCTCTGACTTCCAAGTGCTGGGATTATAGGGATGAGTCACCACACCCAGCATTGTGGTATGTGATACCGGGGATCAAACGCGGGACTTTGTGCTTGCCAAGCAGATGCCAGAACCAGTGAACTAAATCCCCGGTCATGGAATACACCATTTTAAGTGACTGTAGAATTGATACCACATCTGTCCTTTGCTGTGCAGTCAGAGGGGTTTCTGTGAAAAAGTCAGGTGTGGATTAGTCCCTCTGGTCATTGTGGAACATACAGTTTTTTTAGCCAATCTCCCATTTCACTGGGTGTTGTGAAATTTGTCCCTGGCAGTGACCAGTGTCTGTCTTATGTCTTCAGAAAACATTATGTTGAAGACTAACTGTTCTTTTAAAATTTAAGAAATAGCGTTTTGTTGTACTGTACCTGTCATTCTTTGAAAGTACTTTATTTCTCTAGAACGTGGGTTTACTTTTATTTTTAGATACAGAACTACTGGTGCAAATAAACACGCTGAATAATAAATAGGATAAAGCAAGTGGGCTGAAAGGTCCCCACAAAATGTTTGAAACTGCTGTCTGCTTAGTAGAACTTACTGACTGAAAGCCTGGAGAGAGCTGTGGGGACGTAGGGTCTTTGGCAACAGCTGTCTGCTGAGGTCTGTGAGAGACCAGCGTTGAGAGGATTTATTAATGAGGTGGGAAGAAGATCACCCAGCCTTTGGAGCGCCGCTCATGGGACCCGTCTGTCGTGGGGTCTTCTCTTGGGACTCAGTCAAGATGTGTAAGTGCTGGGTGAAGACAGACGAAGAGCAAGGTGTGTTGAGAGGGAAATGCAACTGATACCACCTGAGTCGATTTGCAGAAGTCATTTTGTGATATCAAACCCCTTTTAATATCTGCCTGTTCCCACCCTCCTAAAAGATAAAAGGTCAGTCCCTGTGAGGTGCAGTACACTTAAGGGATTTTTGAAAAACCCTGTGGCATAGTCCTGGCTGTTACAATCCATAGTGAAAACACCCTGTCTCGGGTTCTCCTTGTGGGGTTGGTCTCTGTCACAGAAGCCACTGACACCCCTCAGCTGCCCTTGTCCCCCATGCTTCACTCAGCCTTTCGACTTTGTAGTGAGGGGTCTTGAACTCAGTGGGAGAAATTTGCCTTTGCGTCTGGTGTGTGCACCACATCCCTGCGGCCCAGGGAGTGGTCCCAGGAGGAGCTTCGAGGCTCTGCGAGGTTTATAGAAGGGTGCGGTTTCCTCATGTCATGTCATTCACAGTAGGACTTGTTAAAATCATTTTTTAAAAACTTATATCATTAAACACTTGTAATACATAATGCTTCTGGTCATCGGGGGAGCGGATCCGTAGTAGGGACCCATCTTTGTGAGTGTGAGTTAGGCCTGGTTTTGTCTTGATCAGGAAGGAGTGGTGGTTTCTCCTCCAGGCGTCTGTCATCCTGCACTTCAGTGCCCGCACATGTCGCTCCGTCCCAGCTCCGGTCTCCTCCATTTCTACGCACATCCACATTTGGCTTTGCTTGTTTCCAAAAGGCAGGTTGACCCTGATTCCCCACACTCATGGCTTCCTTCTTGTCTCCCACTCTCTCTTGGCCAGAATTATATTACCCAAGTGTTGGAATAAACTTGATGAAATAAATACTTACCTAACCAGAATTCAGTCCTACGCCTCTCCTTGATTTAAGCTTTTACCAGATTCCCTGCTGTGCAGAACAAATAGCAACACTGGCTGATTGTTCAAAGGCTTCGTTGGCCTTGCCTTGCTTCGGCTGTCCTCTGTTGAGAACTCCTTCACCCCTCGCCGTTCTCCCGCTTGCCTGTTTCTTCCTGCTCTTCTCGCACCCTCTGCTCTCGGGTCTCCCAGCTGTGTCCTGCAGGGTCAGGTCACGAGGGTTCACGCTCGCTCCCTGTGGGCCTGGCCACAAGGTCCGAGTAGGTGTCACCCTCAGCGTCGTGCCTGTGCCAGCCCTGCATGTGGAGTGTTGGGTGCTTAGTGCTAACTTGTGTATTGTAAGAGATGACAGGCATCCTGCTAAAACATGAATGCAGACTTTTTCAAAGCATAGTGCTGTAATAATCTTTTGAAAGTATCCCGCGGAATCCACATCCCACAGAGATTTAATTGCCCCCAACGTTCTGCTGAGGAAGAGCAAGAGAGCAGGAGCAAGCTGGTTTTTAGCAGCTGAAAAGCTTATCGTTCCATTTCCCTCTTGAATCAAAACTTGTTTTTCTTTCCTAGAGAATATTATTCTAGCAATTTTTTTTTTTTTTTTTTTTTTTTTTTTTTTTTTTTTTTTTTTTTTTTTTTTTTTTTTTTTTTTTTTTTTTTTTAGGTTTTTTGAAACAGGGTCTCGCCTTGTGGTTCAGGCTGGCCCTCAGCTCAGCCTCAAACTCACATCACAATCCTCCTGCCTCTGCCTCCCGAGTGCTGGGATTACAGGCGTGAGCCACCACGCCCGGCACTGTGGTATGTGGTACTGGTTGCTGCTGGGTGTGGGTCTCCACACCCAGTATTGTTATGTGGTTACCGGGGAATCGAACC